>JAOBYG010205304.1:0-10118 GCA_025403545.1 Epizoanthus stellaris
ATTATTGATATTTGCCAAGTCAGCCTTAGGGGCTAAAGATTAAAAACAAACTGTAATACCTCTATTTAAAAGTCTCTATTGTCTTATTTATACATTTATAAGTTTATGAATGTGAACTAATATTGTACTTATACTTTGCGCATGCAATAAATTCTGCATGAGTCTTTTGCTCTTTGGCGATATTTGCAATACTGCCAGATACCCGACCGCACAAAGTTGGTATTCAACCCCCTCCTAAAACACAAGAATTCTTGTTAATTTCAGTTTCGAGTATAGTGACTTCAAATGAAGCTAGTGCCGTTGCCTTTTGACCAAATTGGTTAGAATTTTGCACAAAGAAAGCCAACTAAATTCTGCATGGGCCTTTTTACCGTTTGGCGATATCTGCAATACTGCCGGATACCCGATCGCACAAAGTTGATATTCGACCCCCTCCTAAAACACAAGAATCTTGTTAATTTCAGTTTCGAGTATAGTGACTTCAAATTAAGCTAGCGCCGTCGCCTTCTGACCAAATCGGCTAGAACTTTGCACCAAGAAAGCTACATAAATTCTGCACGAGCCTTTTTTACCATTTGGCATGTCATTTTCCTTTGGTCCTTTCATCGGGTCGCATTTGTCCCGAACTTCTGGAACTTAACTTCCAGTCCCCTGGTGGCATTCTTATAGTTCATTACATGAACTATATACCAACTGGACGTCTGTTCGTGGGCTGCCATATTTGTTCATGGTTTATATGGTTTGAAAATGTTCACTGTGTTATATTGTGCATTCACTGTGTATCTTATATGTGCATAAGGATGCTCTCTAAACTTTACTAAGCAGGCTTCATCGACTGCAAACTAATTCTTACCAGTGATTGAGTGCTTGTTCCGGACTTGTTCTGTGAAGTTTTCAACATGGCATTTTTCAATTGGTCAGGTGAGTTTCTCGTGTAGTTATCCTTGTTATTAATTTGCCAACCAGAAATATATTGGCTTTTCTGGCTAGCTAGTCACCGGTCAATTGACCGACCAAGTAAAGTTTCGCTCGGTCATACCGTCGTTTTGGCCGGTAAAATATATAGTGAACTTTCAAGTATTCAAACTATTAATTAATTATATAATACTGAAGTTTTAAAGGCTGTTAACCCTGTTTCAAACCCTAGTGGTTGACACATTTGCATTTCAATGGCAATGTTATAAACAAGAAACATCGCTAATCGGCACAACATCACTCTGTCAACAGCCTCTTGTTTGAGCTAGTATTCGATGGTCTATGACTGTTTTACAACCAGAAGTGAATTGTATACTACGGCTAGACCCCTTTTCTGTTAATGGGCTAGATATGTATTTTAATGTGTGAATTTTAGGGTATACTTGCATATATATTTAATTTTAACAATATGTTAACATTTTCCATTTGTAATCATATATCTATATTTAGTTAGATTTTTTTACATGTGCGTATTGAAAAAATATTTATTATTATTTAGTTTACTATTCGCTGGTTTGGTAAATACTAAATACCAATATTCACAGTTGCACGTACCTCTTATGGACAATATAAGAAGATCGTCAGGTTCTAACTCTGGAAACAGCCCACAAAGAGCTGGTACAGAAACCACAGTATGTGGCCGACAGTTGAAGGATATTCTGCAGACATTACAATGGACAAGAAGTCAGTGAATTGTCTTCAATTGCAAATGTCAGTCATCTTCACAATATTGTAAAGCCAACAAGAAAGTAGTCAGAATGCTACAAGCAAGTACAAGGAACGGTAGAGAACGAGAGGCGTTTGAGCTTCTGAAATGCTTTCTCAGAGGGGTTGATAAGTCACAGCTTAGATCATTTTCGAAGTTCGTAACAGGAGCATATGTGATCTGTGTCCCATCGATTACTGTGCAGTTCACTCTGGATGGACTGGCACGAAGACCAATTGCCCACATGTGTGGGTCAGTTTTGGAACTGCCATCTACCTATGACAATTTCCCTGCACTTCGAGAGGAGTTTAATAATGTCCTGACCAAAGCCAAGTGGTAGAACAATATAATGTAACAGTTAACGATAATTCAGCACTTTGCTCACGGTATGCTACCGTAGTTTGTAGCTTATATCACACCTTCCCTTATACACGGTGTACAAGCAAGAGATACCACCAGTGACTCATAAACATCCAGCTATACCAGAAACTATATGTTAAGTAATGATCCGCGTAAGAACGATAGTAAATGCGGCAATGGAATGTTGAGAATGTCCTGTGCAAATAAAGTTTAATTGAATTATTTAATTAAAATCCGGCCTTGTGATTGGCTAGAACCCGTTTTCCTGCATTTTCTTGGTGAAAAACAATAATAGCCATTTTCATCTCATTATAAGGAAGAGAAACTATTGTTCTGTGAGTGTACTGAGTTTGAAAATAATCGTATGTGGGGTACTGAGTCCAAGTCACAAAAAGTCATGCGTCTCACAAACTCCATGTGACGCCATCTTGTTTGGAGAGTGTTGTGCTGGATATATTGCAGTGGTTTTCAATGTTTCTAGAACAATCTAGTTCTTCATCTCTTACATGGTTTCAGGTTTTAGTTTTCTATACATTTGGTGTAGACTGGCTATGTGGAAGGCATGGTTTTTGAAAGCTGGAAGTGTTCATGCCTTTGGCACATGGAGTGGAAACATGGCGATATCAAAACTAAAAGTCTTGGCCTTCGTCAGTTCTCCCAAGAGGAAGACAGCTTTTGTGGATCCGCATCAGACACTAGACACAAAGCTCGAAAAAGGAAAATCTACAATCACGTAGAATTGGAGTCTAAATACAGAAAACTTGAGGTAAGACATGCCATAATATGTGCGAAGAAATATCTCTTGTCGATAGCACGCGTGCACATAAATGTGCAGCATTCAGTTGTGAATCATGACAACAAATTATATCATTGAAATTTTAAGATGAAAGCAAGTAGCTGTAGTTACTTTTCTCTCCACAAGACTGTGATTTTCGGTTCAAATACAACACAACAAATCAGTCAGAGCCCGCGCGTGCCATTGTACTTTAAATCCAAGTCATTCATTCTCAAGGAAAATAATCACCACATGTAAATCCTGGAAGCTGAGAAGAATTCTGGTGGCGCTCCTCATTGGACGTTTCCCAACCTCCTGTGAACAAACAAGTCTCTGCCTTCCATTTACCTCTCTATCACAGAGGAGTTACATAACTTTTAACTTTTAATTAGTTTTAACACCTTCAATTTCAGTTTTAGTATATAAACTCACATTTGCATTGCCTCAGTTCATTACCTGAAGAAGATCAATTAGATCGAAAACATTTGTAACTTTATCAACAACATTTTAACTTTTAAAACTTTTCCCTTATATATATATATATATTTATTCTAATGCTTGGCGAAGATGACTTATATTTAGATTGTATTTAGTGGCTCCACTATCTTAACATATTTTGTTTCTCATTTTTAACAGAGACCACGCCATAATTTAGAAGTTAGTCTGTATGAGCGAGTACTTTTATTAAGTGTAGGCTATGTTGATAATGGGGTTAAAGGAGAATTCTTAATCTTCACATTAAGACAAAGTTGCACGCTACCTGGAATCTGAAATCGTTTCATTACAAGTACTGTTTTAATTTTATATTCAAAAGTTATCTTTCTTTTTCTTCAGGTTCCAACATGGAATGAGTTAGTTTCTAAATTTGGATTACCATATTTACTCGAATAGGCACCTCTCTCGATTAAGCGCCACCCCTCAAATAAGCGCCACACAGGAGAGCAAAAATACTAATAAGCGCCGCCCTCGAATAAGCACCGCACCCCATAATAACGCGGCACTTATTCCAAGCACTCGAGCTCTATAGCAGCGCTTATTCGAACAATGTCAGAGCAAAAATAGAAACAATACAATTCGTTTCAAACCAACAGCGGAAATTTATTCCCATGTACAACAATGAAAGAAGAAAGTATAGTATTTGTTGTTGTTATCATTGTTAGAATTAAAAAGCCTTATTCACAGGGGAGGGGGAGGGGGAGGGCTCTCCGCGAAAAATGAGTGGATAGCTGTAAACACATCCGATGGGTTTTTATTACACGTTTTACGTTACAGTTTCCAACACGCCAGCATGCTTTGACTGTTGGGATTTTTGCAGGATGCTCACCTCAGTGGAAGATTCGGATCCCATGGCATATTCGAATCTACTTTCTGACACCTTTGCAAGGTCTAGAAGACTGCATCTGTGAAACTCAGGTTATATTAAACACGAATATCTTAAATTAACCAATTATGTGGCATTCAATTGCTATAAGTCAGGCACTGCTATAAGTATAGTTGCTATCTCCAGGTGCACTTTTTGTAAACTGTGATTTAAACTAGTCAGTTGATATTAAACCTTAAGCCCGCCATATGCTAGCCAATTTTTTGTTGGGAAACTGCAGATTTATCGGGCTGCAGGTCCAGACATTGTAAAATCTAGCCGATTTCTTGTCGGAATTCGCCACACACTATAGCCGACGCGACGAGTCAAGATTATTTATAGTAGTATTATAGTGACGGATATTTTGCTGACAATCTTTGGACTTTGAGGAATAATTATTTTGAACCAAGTCCAGTCTTCTGCTTAAATTCTTCAGCGCTTGGTCATTTAGAATCTTCACTCATCCCTGAAACAGAACTCGCTACTTTCGCATTCTTCTTGTCTTCAAGTAGACATTTTTTCTTCTTAACTTCTTCTTACGTCTTCTGTCTTCTTCCCAGTCTAGATGTGCGGCCGCTTCACTCTGCACGCTCCCTATATAGCCGACCTCCAAGAACCTATTCAACAGCACCTCACCCATCACCTGCCAAGAACCCATTCAAATGCCACCCATTGCCTATCAACCACCCTATGACATCACCACTTAAGTTCCCCCCTGCGCCTGCAATCAAGCCAAAACACCTACTGGTCAGCAATCCCCCCCATCAACCTCGTTGTCACATCACCCATCAAACTGTGGTGGCCTTAGTATAACCTCTTCTAATATTGACTCCGAGTAGGTATTTTTTGCATTTGGAAATGTTTGGTTTGAAGAGTCACATTTATTCTTATTTTTGGTTTTAGTCCTTGAATGGCGTTAACTCAAGATAGATTGGCAAAGAGCACTGAAAAGCATCCAACATTCAACCTTATTTCCACGTTTGGCAACATTTCATTTCCTTGCAAAGGCGATTATGCTGGCGGAATTGTGATGCAGTCCTTGACTGGTGTTGGCAAGACATCATCCAAGAAGAAAAACACTCAACAAACCATTGCTGGACCAACAACAGCAACAGAAAGCCTTCCATCAGACGAATCAGCCCAGTATCTGGAAGACAAAGATCCAGAGACCTATGATGTAAGTTTCATACAGTATGCTGCTGACAAATTTAGAAACTTGCTGTGACCGTTACAACAACCGAAGGGATTTGCATTGAAGAAGATGTCCGGTGCTAGAACTGTTTTACCCCTCCGGCAAAAAGAGATCATGATCGAATATTCTAACAAGCCATATGCTACAAACATTCGGTCTAACCCAAAGGATGTCATTAATGCAATGAAAGCTGTATTAGAGATAGCATTAACAGTCACACAAATTACAAGCTTCTGGAGCACCCACAACCACAAACGAAAGCGTATGTTAGAATCCATGCAGCAGCAAGTTCTCATGATTTCAAACTCTGATCCAGCAAGTCAGTCACTTGCATCCAATGTGCAGCCAACCTTATCTCAATGTGTTGACCACCAGCATTCTGCATCCCATCCGCCTTCTGCGACCCTTTTGCAGCCTGCCACTCCTCAGTCTGCCACAACACCTCGATCTGTCACTGATCGAAAACCTGCTGGCCCAAATCAGTCTCCCATTCATCTACAGTCTCTTGGACAGCCAACCAGCCCTAGGCGGTCTGTTAGACTGGCAAGCAGCCCTCGACAGTCAGTGTACATCAGTCTGCCCGTTCTCATCAGTGTACTACACCTGTACAAGCTGCCGTCCCACATCAGCAACCTTCCAGCCTTCAGTCGCCACCTTCCAACTCTACAATGCCTGTGATGTTCCAACAGTCAGTCACTTCTTGGCAACTAGATATGGGTATAAAGTGTGCTTTGTGTAGCTATCCCCATGTGAAGTCGAGGTACATCCTCAGATTAGAGTGGCAATTTCCCAAATTTTAGCCAGTCTACTCTTAATGGCAGAATGGGGAGCAATGCTTGCATTTTTATTGCCCTGACTTGTGAAAATTGTCTAACCAAACAACAGTTGCCCTTTCCTCCAACCTCAGATTTAAACCATGATCGGTGTCATCTGTTATACAGTGCTATCGAGAAAGGGAATGACATTCACGAGCAAATGTTTGACTTCAAGGGAAGGGATGTAACTGTCAAGGAAGCAGTAGGTATGGCTGGTGAAGAGTGTGGAGTCCTCTCACTGGGCCAGACAGTAGACCTGTTTCGTCTGAATATCAACTCAGAGTTTCTGGAGTTAATTCAGAATTTGGCCTCTGCTAGAAATCAGGCAAGCACAGTACTGATAAAAGCAGAAAGGGCAATGTTACTTCGTTTCAAATGGAGAGGGAAAATAATTGCTTTGATTCACACTTGCATGGGGAACATGGTGCAGGTCTTGCCCAAACAACTGCTGAGGGATTTGTCCAAATGGTTCAGTGGTTCACTGACATGTTGCTGACAATATATGGAAACGTACAGTTATTAGCTTATGTTTACAGTGAAGCTTGTCTTGTCTTGTCTTAGTAACATTTTTGAAGGAGTCAGAAAATGGCAACTTGAAACTACCCACAGAGCTGATTTAGGGTACATGTACTGCAACAGTTTATTCAGAAAGGGTTTTGAAAAAAACGTTTTGAAATTAGTTATAGGAATTTAGGACTTCTAACGTTTTGTGAAGGTTTGCTTTTATTGTCACTCAAAGAAATGATTGGGTTCATTTTCAAGCATTTTTTATCAACTACCATAACCATACAAATTACATACGCATGAGCTAAGTGGTTATTGCCTCGGCCAAAGCCCATGGTCAGGGGGTCTCTTGTAAAATTTTAATTTCTTTACTTCCGTTAGAAATCGTGATAATATCAAGTACACTCATAAATGACGCAACTAACAGTTTCATAGTCCAAAAATGATTTATAATAAAGAAACAACGAACATAAATTGAATTTGTTGTACACCTGTCGTGAGCCTGGACATTTTATATATTCATGTTAATGAAAGGAAACATGTGCAAAAATGCCAACCAGGGAAACAAATTGAAATTCACTTGTCTAATCTATCTATTTTTCCTACTTTTTGTACACTATAAATCTAAACACATCTTGATGTTTAAACTAGCTACATTCTAAAGTCCTATAAATGTCTGGTAAATAATACATCATTAGACTTGGAAAAATTATGAAATACACAACAGTGATTGATTTATTTTGTCTGAAATTTGTTTAATTGTGTTCACTGTTGTCATTGTCGGTATAAAAGACAGACTAAATGAAGAAACAGACTGGTGTACTTGTACATTAACTTACAAATTTGCTAATACAGCTTTCTAGGTGAAATTCAAAGTCGATCTCAGCTCCACAACTGAATGCATGTATTGGACATATATGTAGGAGGACTTCAACACTGGGAGAACATTGCCAATAGCACAATGGATAAATCTCAAAAGTGTGTACTTTTACCTAAAAGTATGAAACTTTCCACAGTTAACAATTCTACCATAAGGTTTATTTTCAGTTGTGGAGCTATCCGAGATTTGACCTCTGACGTCACTAAAATATTAGTGACATCATACAGTGAGAAATAACTAATAAACCCTACTGACATGCTGGAAAGGAAAACCTATCTGGTTGTAAAAGCCTGAAATCATCTTAATAAGCTATAAAATAACATTGGAATCGATACCCTTGGATCCATATATAATATGCATTTGAACTTAGACCTTGACCTTCAACTTGTTTGACCTTGAAATGTCAAAAGAAATAATAAACTCGTCAAAATGTCTGCTATATAAAACAAATGCAGATCGCATAACTTCAATCGAACTGCTTGGGTTAACTTTAACCCAGGGTCAAAATTTTAACCCATGATTACGTTTACTTCCTTATAGATGGGCTGTCTTGTAGGGTTGACATAACTGGGTTTCTGAGGAATGTTTTAAAAATACTTTATAAGCACCGGATTACGTATTCCTAGATGAAGAAATTTCAGTTAAAATTTGACCTAACCCTGGGTTAAAGTTAACCCACTTTCGAACAACCGGGTCCTGGGATTTAACTCTTACTTCACTGAGAAACCAATAACCTTGACCTTGGACGAAAAATGTTGATACTTTTAGTCAGTGCCACCACAAATATTGCTTGAAAACATTTGAAACTCCACTTCCTCCGTATGTTACAATGAAGATTCATGCTGTGACACAACAGAAACCTTGTCAACTGGACTGTGTGTCTCAAGTGACCATCTCCGACAAGTAACATCTGATATAGCCAATGGAGTTTGTCATCAATTTACAGTCGACGTTGTGTGACCATCTATAAAAATGTCTCGAGGATTGTTTACAAGAGCAGCAGTAGATAATATTGACCACAACCGAAGCTCTGTGACGGCAAAGGATTCCCTTCATGGCATTGGCGCAGTTTATATGTTCACTCTGAATCTTCTGCTGCAACTATTAAATCTCAACTTGAGAGATACTTGGAAAACCAGAGAAAGAATATCAGCAGCCTTGCCTTAAAAGAGAAAAACACTTTCAGAATGGGATAACAGTTTCAAATGGTCAAATCGGGGGTCAACGTGTCCCAACTGCCACAGATCGGAAGGACACAACAGACTGGATTGACCTTACAAAAGTGCAAAACTGTTTTTCCTTGTGGGATAATCAATAAACACCCCAATAAAAGGGCATGAATGAAAGCGTTGGAGAAGCAGCACCAGGAAGTCAAAAATGAATTTTATTCTATTGAGAATAAACTGCAAATCAAAGAGGCATCTGCAAGATCAGTACATAAACATAGTCCAACAAATACTTATAGAAAGTGATCCACGCAGATACCTGACTTTGGGACTGGATGGACAAGTGGAAACATGTTGCTCTTGTTATGTAGGTTTATTGGATCAACACTAACGTAAACTGTAACGTTTTTCAAAGTGCCAATAAATTATCATTATTATTATTATCATTATTATTATTATTATTATCATTATCATTATTACTATTATTATTATTATTATTATTATTGTTATTATTATTATTATTATTATTATTATTATTATACAAGAAATACGTTTTAAGTAAGATGTGTAATAGCACGCCGCACAGGTGACATCACTAAACCTGCACGAAAAGCTTGGTGGGATTGAAATGCGGACAAACATTACATGATGCGACATGACAAGAAAGAGATATTACAGAGCAATAGACAAAGTATAGTGTTCCATGATAGCGACTTTTTCGAATTTCTGTTAAATTACTTGTAGAAACATGTTAGAAAGTGGTATGAGAGGAGTTGTTTTAACGGAGGACGATGTACCTGACGCAAAACTAACGAAGTTACCGGCAGAAAGCAGCGTGTTGGAGTTGAAACGTTGGCTTGAGTGTCATGGCGAGAAGAAGACCGGCAACAAACCCGTCTTGATCAAAAGAGTCGAAGGTTGTATCGCCGTGCGAAAGAAGGTCGACCCAAAAGTCGATGGAGGCAAGTGGTACCAGATCAAGGCATCTGTTGAGAGCTCGGACAGACCTTCGACATCGGTGGAAACGGTACAAACAACTGAGAATTTGCAAGATGGATGGAAACAATTCCCTTCGAGAAATCTGCCATCGATGTTCAACTATGGCCACGTTTATCACTACTTGGTGGAGTCGGTATCAAGCATGGTTGTGGAAGAAAGCAGTGGAGAAGACAGTGACGAAACAGAAGGACTTGATACCGACGACACAGTGACTGCCAAGCCACTTAGGAAAGGACGCAGGCTGCTGACGAGTGAGTTTGTGGATGACATTCAAGACAACGAGCGTGGAAACGACTATTGTGTACGAGCACATGTCCATCATTCTATGAAGAACGACTTGCCACTAGATGTGAACATTACAATTAGCAAAGTAAGTGGCTATATAA
>JAOBYG010205415.1:0-10116 GCA_025403545.1 Epizoanthus stellaris
CAAAACGCGTAATTGGTTCTAGCGAGATAAATTTTAACCCTTTCTTAAATATTTTTGAATTTGTTTATCGATTTAATAAAAAAAATACAGAATCAGAAAAAGCAAGAAAACAAGCATAAAATTTACATTCAATGACGTCATCATGACGTCATCAATAATTTGAAACTCATTAGTACCCAAATATGTACATCATAGTCCAATTAGTATTCCTGCCAAGTTTCATTAAGATTGACTCAATAATAACAAAATTACAATGGGGGCGAATCGCCCCCCCCCCCCAGCCTTCCTGAACACAAAAAGAGCCCAGCTGATCAAAATTAGTAGCTTGTACTTTTTCCAATCATTTTGATTCCTACAACTAAGTATATTTTGATATTGAACTTCTTAATAATTAGGTAAAATAAATTGTAACGTTTAAGATCAGTTCTGAAGCTGTGGATAAATTCCATATTGTTATTTATACATGCATATATAAAATAAAATGGCTTTAAAACACTGCCAAATAATTATAATTCTTCTAACATCTGAGTGATGCTTTTTATCTAAACTATATTTTTATTTACATAACATACTCTTAACCTGCTTCTTAACAATAGTGGAAACAAGCTTGTTGTGATAAATTATAGTAAAAACGAAAATAAATCTAAGATATATAAAATCAATAAATTTACAACCAGTGCATACACCATGAAGCAACAATTGAAATCAACTAAAAGTATAAAGCAAAACATGACATGTTGTTGGTTAAAATGTTTTAGGTGGCTCAACTCCAACAGCTACTTCTATGTATATACAGACAACTTTTTACATATTAATGGTATAGAAATGCACTTTAGTTATCAACAATGCTTAAGTCTTGTGCATTTAACTTACCTTTAAATTACATGTATCTATCAAAGTGGCTTGTATTTTAGCATCAATGTAACTTAGAATTTGCTGAAGACCAACTAACTCAAAGCTAGGCTTGTTATTAGAAGTCATTAATAATTTATAAAAATGGGTTGACTAGTGTGCTTATATTCATAATAATTATTACCAAATGTTGGAATTATCCTGAATAATGCATTACGTAATATATTTAAACAGTCACGTACTACTGCAGATTGATTATCAAACAGATCACAAGACATCAAAATGAAAATAATATGTACTCCAGATCTGCTCCAAACAATTTTATGCATTAACTAAGTAATGTATTTATTTTATTTATACGACAAAAACTAAACAGATACAACTTTGATGGATCAGCTGTCCATACACTAACTTAACATGCAGTCTGTACATGCCATCGCCTGGAGACATACTGCTGTAGCATAAAAATTTGCCTAAACTCTAGAGGCCCTGCCAGGGGTAAATTCCGACAAGTGACAAGGCATTGAAATGGCAACATCACATGAAATAAATCTGTGACAGATGACACTGTCATATGTGAAATTCTGACAGCGACAATTTTGAAGACCAATAACTGCAATGAACTGGCGAAATAGCGACATCATGTATTATCAAATTTAAACAAGCTACTTCAGAGCCCCACTCTAGTCACTATCAATAACTTTCTTGGTGAAGCAATGAAAAGGTCTATTACAGTAGCATAATCACAAGGTTATTTTGATACATAATAATTGCAAACCAATGAAAGTTCTTTCCATGCCAACTGAGTGACCAAGAGTCAACTGAAGATAATTTGGCTTTATGCTAAATTTTAAAAATAGCCAGCCATTACCCAAGTTCAAAGTTCAACACAATCTATAAAAGGTAACTTAAGACTGCATGACAGGCTGCCTCTGTAAAAGCAGTTCACTTGCCACAGGTTTGAAAAATAGATTTCCTTTATTTTTTGGGTGCTGAAAGGACATCATGTACAAGTGACAAAATGGGCATTTGTTTGTGAAAATATTCTAAAATGCCCAAGTTATCAGCAATCAAACTTTAAACCTGATAATAATAATAATAATAATTAGCATTTATATTGTGCAAATTTTATTAAAATGATCAAATGCACATTACAATATTATTTAAAAACAATGGTTAGGAAATTAAGAAAACAGAAAAAGGAACCATCCTGGAAAAAACTTCAGTTTTAAACTCTCAGAATTATTTAAAAGCTATTTAAAAAAGATGAGTCTTCAGTGTACGTTTAAAAACATAAAGATATTTGATTTCTCTAATTTGTCTTGTAAGCTGGTTCCAGAGCTTCGGTGCTGCGACCTGAAAACTTCTGTGTCCAAGAGTAGCTAGTATCTTGTGTGGAAACAGTTTGAGGAGGGAAGCATCAGAAGAGCAGAGGCTTTATCTATTGTTGTTGCAAGGGACAAGGAGATTCCGTAGATAGGTGGGACACATTCCATGTATAACTTTGAATGTAATTAATATAATCTTAAAGTTAATGTGGAATTTCACAGGTAGCCAGTGCAGTTGGTAGAGAACTGGGGTAATATGACAGAACTTGGGTAGACCGCATACAATTCTGGCTGCAGAGTTTTGCACTCTCTGTATTTTGCAAAGTTGTGATGCGGGAAGGCCGTATAAGAGACCTGGTTCAAGGTGCAATTTCCAGGCAACTTTCAAGAGTCGCTACAAAATTGAACAAAGTAAGTGCCATTGAACAATAACTTTATTATAACTGAATAGGACCTGGCTTCAAGTGTTCACAGACATGTTATTAAATTTCAAGCAATTTTCAATTCAAAATTATGTGGCATTCAACACACCATAGTTTGACAACATAAGTGAACATGCCAAAAGTGGTTTTACTATAGCAATTATTCTTCAGATTCCGGACGAAGTTTGTATCTGTTTGCAATGTGTTACGTTGTATATGGCAAGCAGGCTTAACCAGCGCAGCCAGGGAGTCCATACAGTACCACACGGTAAAGGGTTCGCTCTGACCTAAGGCCACAATAAAATATGTGTATTTCCTATTACAGCTGAGAAACCTATATTTGAGAGTTAGTTGCAATTAATACTTTTAAGAGATATATTGATTTTCCTCAACTTCCAAATGTTTGCTTACACAGTATATGGTACTCCTCATGTTTTGCTGAACCAGTTACATTGTAATTTAACTTTGCCACATATAAAAGCAGTTGGAAAAAATTTGTAAGAACAGAGTAAGATAGAGAAATATTGTCGATGACCTGTGTTCCCCAAGGAGTAAATTAAAAAAGGTTAAGTCAAACCATTTCCAATAAGTATTCCTGATGCAGTAGGTGTCCATATATTTCTAATAAATGATTTTTAAATTGTCTGAGTAAGAGATCAACTCTAAGAGGTTCATCATTCAGTTCTTACTTTGTCAGTGAATTTGATTAGGCACTGTATTTCTTGTTGTTATCATTCATTTCGTAATCTACTGGGCAAAGTTATTTTCACAATACAAAAATAAGTCAGCCCCATCCATAATAAGTGCAGGGTTCGTACGGATTGTTTCATTTGAAATTTAAGGACTTTTTTAGGACTTTTTAGGACTTTTTAGGACCATTTATAACAATTTTTAGGACCTTCCGACACGGACACTTAAAAGCATTTGGGAGAGTCCTAACGACCACCTAAGGGTACTGAAGCTTCAAGGAAAACAAATTCACAGTGCAGTTCGCAGTCTACCATTCGCAGAGCTGTTTTTTTAGGACATTTTAGGACCTTCACATTTTTTTAGGACTTTTGAGTACTAAAATTTGCTTTTCGAAATTTAAGGACTTTTTAGGGTTTTTTTATGACCGTACGAACCCTGTAAGTGTCATATTTCAGGCCCGGCGGCTGGTTCTAATTTGGGTTGGTTCTTTTTCTCATTCAAATGGCCCACTGTTGAGTATGTTTCCTACATTTTGAAAGCATTTTCAGTCACTCCATAAGGATGCAATTAACTTACATCGATCAACATTTTTACTTGGAAAATGTCTATTTTAATTAATATGTCATATCATGACAAACGTAGTACCAAATACAGACGCTTGACATCTCTGAGACCCAGATGGACTGATCGTAAGTCTCCTAGGATGGGTGTTTGAATGGTCTTGATACAGTTCTATATGCACACATCAGCGGAGGGATCTCAAAATGACAATCACTTGCCCCTGAAATCACCCAGCTGACCTGGAACACCGGACCTTTCCAGCAAGGGGGGGGGGGGGTGTCTGAACTCCCCAAACCCCTCTGTCTACGGGCCAGGCAATATGCAGATATGTTCTCCCTCTAATTCCAAAATTTAAATTGGTGCGTAGATGTAAAGCAGAGGAACAGACATGCTTTACACAAAAGGCTTTTGAATGACACTAGGCACAACAAACAACTTGTAACATTTTAGGAGCATTGAAAAGAGCCATATCATCACTAATTAATAAAGTCTTCATATTATTATAATAATCATATAATTAATATATTATTAAAATATTTTTTATAATTATAATTTTATTATTATTATTATTATTATTATTATTATTAATTTCCTTACTACATGTACGATACATGTAAGTACTATATGAAATTAGTCATAACATCTATAAAGACATGAGCAAATCTATCCAAAAAACTGTACTGTAAATAATTATATAAAAACTTTTGCTTCATAAATATCTACACTGAAGCACAAATTCTTGAAAAATATGACAAATGGTGTTTTCATGAAGCAACACAATGGCACTTATACTAAATAAAGTACAGTATAATTATACCAACCTGAACTATCTCTTATTTATAAGCCAGAGTACATAAAATTATACAGATGATCTCTAGAGCACACAACCCTTTGGCCTTCCTCTGCATGCTTCACACCTTTAGCAGGACATGCATGGCCAAGGCACATGACTTTCTGATTAACACCTCTGTCTACTTATTGTGGAATTATTTCTTCATGTTTCTTGAGGTGGGTTTACAGACTGGGATTTACAGGGAGGCTTTCAAATATTTGTAGGATTACCAACTGAAGTTAACTGCAACTGTTAGCAAGATCTGATTATGTGTACTCCATTTGAAAACACAAATTATTAGTATTTGTAGGGTTAGATACCTGATTCTATTTTTAAATGACTACATCAAAAAGTGTAATCATACTGAGAAATAATTAATAGGATTAAAGTAGTTTGCTACAAGCTGCTGGGATAATTGATCTCTCCTCTTCTCACCTCAAATCTAATGAAATGTTGACACGAATCTCATAATTGTCAAAAGGGACAGGAAGAAAAGCAACATATACACAGTCAATCATCCTTCACACTTCATTTGCACAATTATTTACTAATATATTTTGCCTTCCACCTCCAGAGTCCACATGTAATCACATACTTCTTACTCATTATGATTCTTTATTCTTCTCTTGCTAACAGGGTTTTCAATAAGAGCCGGCAGCCGGCGAAATTCACCATCTACTCTAGTAATTTGTGCCGGCTACTTTATGAAGACAAAGTAAGAATCTCTATTGAAAATAGTATGAAATGGGGAGATTTTGATGTTATTTCTCCGGCTACTTTGCAGAAGGTGCCAGCTATGTGAAAACATATTGAAAACCCTGGCTAAACATATAACTTAGAATATTATATACAATGTCCCTAGGACAACATCCAGTATTATTTGAATACATAATAAATGGTTATTAACTGCTGCCTGCAACATCAATAACACTAACAGTTGAGTCCCATTCATCATTTGTCTACTGTTTAAGATTAATCATATCATATCCATTTCTAGCAAATTTATCATTGAATATATACAATCACATACTACTGGAAAATAATATCTAAAATTAACTATTTGATATTATACAGTCATGATTCATACCTTAACAGACAAGAGGTTCACAGTGGTATTATGCTGTCATCACCTCTACTTGACAAAATCTAATGTACCATATTAACAGGGGGTGCTCTGACAGTGACCCTTTATACCAGTACTTTGAATGGGTTACGGTTCATTAATATGCAAATATGCACAAATGTTTTCATGACCCCACTGCAGATTTTAATCAGTGAAGTTAATGCTGAATCACAGACTTTAGACAGACATCATTTGCATATTAAATAATTATGTAGTTGCATAATTAAATGCTACCCTACATCAGATCTAAAGTTCCAAAAACTCTATCCCACCCAGAAGTACACTCCCAATGTAACAAGAGTGTTGGTAAGGGGGGATTCTGATCACAGTTCATGGGAAATAAAAATGGCAATTTACAATTCACAAGACTTACCGGTAGCTTGCCAAAGTGTTGGTTATGTTTTAATAATTAAAACACGAGCTATAATATCTCAAGAGATCTAGATCCCCAAAAGAGGGTAGACTACGGGAATAACTTCAAATCCACTTGCAAAGTTTGTATTACATGTAAAATGAATAATGATTGGATATTTGTCATAAAATATGGTGGTAACCTAGCATTAACGTTTTTGAGGCCCCTCTTAATAATAATAGGCACAGTGTTCAAAGTCCCTCTCCCTGCACTGTACCCAACTTAAATGGCTAAAAATATTTTAACATTGATGAGTGATGACTCGATCACTCATTTATTTAAGTAAACAAAATTTTAGAGACTCCACTCCCTTACCCCATCCTCCACTATCCTCCTTCATATCAGAATAACACGCCCCTCTAACCAGACCTATTTTGAGTCTGCAGCTAAACTGTTATATATTGCTGCCTACCAATTGATGGAAAAAAGTAGGTAAGCCTATTAGCATAGAATTCATTTGTTCTGACCCTTTCCCATATAGCAGCACTTCACTCTATGAGGTAACAGCACTAAAAATATCACATCTGAGAAAAGGTCAATATACCATAGATGGAGTTGTAAGTGAAATATCAGACAATTGTAGGTGATAAGAGATAAGATCTGCCTGGTCACAAGGAGTCTCACTGACATCATGCAAACTTTTGAAAACCTCCCAGCTGATTTACAATGACACTTTTTATTCCTCCAAAGTCAGTTACTACTCTTCCCAGTAGACCGTGACACCCCAAGTTTTTTTGTCGTGCCGCGAGTGACCGTGTTAGTGGCTGCAAGTCAATTTCAAAGTCGTCTGCGGTTGATATAATTTGCATCACGTGATATCATTGCTGGCGCCAGGCGATCAATGTTTTTCTCGCTCAGGAACATTCGTCCAGGAATTCTAGCGCCTGGAAATCCAGAACATCGCCACCATTGGCCACTATTTCATCAATAACCAATTTGCGAAGACTGTGATTAGCTGCTTTACCACTTACAAACGTTCTTCCCTTTTTTGACAAAAAAGAGTTCATCGCGTGCTGAACTGCCTGAACAAGCGCAAAGACGTGCAGCTGCCCTCGTAGCACCCGAAATGATATCACGTGATGCAAATTCCATCAACCGCAAACGACTTTGAAATTGACTTGCGGTCACACAAACGCTCACTCTCGGCGCGACAAAAAAATCCTGGGGTGTCGCGGTCTACTGGGAAGAGTAGTATTTACCATTTGCAGGAAATATGCCAATAGCTCATGTTCATGTGTTGGACTATAGCTGAATCTTCTACTTTTAGTTCTACAGTTTTTAGAATTTAGTTTGACGTATATTTTATGAAACAGGGCCCCTCTGGATACCAGCCCAGTAGCTGATGGAGCCACCCTGTATAAATACAGTTATCTTACTTTGATTATAGTTAAGAATCAGTTGTGTAGGAAAATTAAATTGCGAGAAATTATACATTTTAGACACTACACATTTAAAGAAAAATTGTTTCTGAGCTTTCGGCTCTGACTAGAGCGTTGTTCACAGTGCTGTTGTTGGATCAGGTCACGTGATCTGTGACCTAAACGGTCTGTCCCAGATCGCCGATAGGTTATTGCGTCCCCCGTCCCTGTTTAGGGTGTGTCTATGCACCCTAATGTATATGGCCCCCCTCACTCCTCGGGTGAACCAATTCGGATCACGGTCTAGAATTTGGACATCGTCGAGGTTGACATTATGTTCAGGTCTGTCCTTGTTCACGTGTCTGGAGACCTCTGAGGACGAGCAGCTTGGTCTTGTGTGCTCTAGGAAGCGTGCTTTCAGTGTTCTCTCGGTTTCACCGATGTAACGTTCTGCGCATTCCTCTCTTCCGTCACCCCCGCAGACGATCTTATAGATGGGTCCGCAAACCTCTGGGTTCCAACCGATATTTGGGCTTACACAGAATTTCTTTCAGCTTACGTGTCGGTTTCACACAGGTCTTGATGCCGTAGGATTTGAAAATTCTCTTGACTTTCTCCATTGTACCTTTCACATACGGGATCAGCACTGTCGCTGTGCTAGTAGAAACTCCTGTACCGGTAGATGATGTGCTCTGTTTTGGTGCTCTTTGCTGTGACGCCTCATTGATGGCCCGGTTTAGTTTGTATATGAAACGAATTGTCTAGATTTTCGTCGTTACACACCAAAGAATGCTAGTGCTATAAACTAATCTTCTTTGTTAGTTAGTATTACAGTGTTAGCTCAACCACACAACCTTACAATTCATGCAACTTGTCTCGCAATGGTGTATGGCTTTGTGAGATGAGTTCATGGAACATTGCACCGTGTAAGGCCCCTATACTTGTCTTGCAACGATTTTTGGCATTGCAGGAGGTGTTACACTGTGCAATGATGCATGGAAGATTGCACCATGTAACACGGTGTAAGTACCTTATCGTTGGAAATTAACGTTCCATGAAATTAATGCGAATTGTAATAATTTGAGTTATTTTTAATGAGTGCTAATTTCTTAGAGCATTAATGATATTAATATGGTGGCACTTAATTTTAGGGACACTAATTGCCGTTATTTTAACAAAATTTCTCGAAGCTCCCCCATGTAAAAAAACTGGATAAAAACAGTTGCAGCATTCTGTGCTTGACAGACAAGACAACAAAAAACATTTATACGATTAGTGTGGTTTGTGACAAGTCATTTGCATTGTTTTATATCAAGTGCGAAATTGTAATAACTGTCGTGGTAAGCTGCTCAACAGTTAGGTGTATAACGTGTGCGTATATTGATGTTTAATGTTGAAATGACATTGAATCTGTTCGCTAACATGTAGCATCCAATAAAAATGAGTTCTCTTTGTCGCAAGCAAAAGTGTTTTCTCTGTCTCATTTGTGTTAATTTCCTTAACTTAGAAATTTTACCTTCAATTTTCCGTTAATTTTCTTGAGTTGAAACTATTTTGCTGTGGCGTTAATTTCCTATAATAAGGTAGTTCGGTTGTATTAAGAATGAGGAAAGTGATCAGCGGAGTTGCAGCACATCTTCTTGATAATTTACTAATATTTGCAATTATCAATTTTGTTAATTATTTACAAATATATATAATTTTTAATTTTGTTCATAGAAAATGGATGTAAGTCAACAAGATGCAACTATTCAAGCTGTGACAAGTGTCTGAAGAACTATCAATGCATGTGGTGTGAGTCACGACAGAAGTGTCATAGAATACACGCCTATGTCGTCATATTTCCCTACGGGCAGTGTCATGAATGGACGGATCAGACACAAGGATGTTCAAGTAAGTGTTTTGGCTTTTGGTTAGTTGGAATAGATGTGTGGTAGTCAAAGGAGTAAGATTTGTCACCCTAGAATTGGACTGTTTAGTCACAGTATCCTTCAACCGCATACCTCTTGGATACGTTTTATGCATTGAAAGCAATGAAATAACAAGAATTCATGGAATGTGCCATTTATATAATGTATGAAAAGTTAAATGAGGTAGCTAGAATAAACAGGCGTGCTGTAATTAACGTAGTATACCCCTCCCTAATGGGATAACAAGAATGCATGGAATGTGCCATTTAGTATAATGTATTTAAAGTGAGGTAGCTGGACTTAGATAGATGTGCGATAGTGAAAGTTAGTATACCCCTCCCCCTAGTGGAATAACAGGAATATATGGAATGTTGACTGTTGTTATTTGTAACATTTGTTTGATAGACACCAAGTGTGCTAACATGAAGACATGTAATGACTGTCACACTCTCCCTGGCTGTGGGTGGCAGGACAGACCCTTTAGTCTAGTAACATAAAATCTCCCCTTCCCTCTGTTATAAGACTCACATTAGTGTCTGGATGTTGACTGTTGTTATTTGTAACATTTGTTTGATAGACACTGAGTGTGCTAGAATGAAGACATGTAATGACTGTCACACTCTCCCTG
>JAOBYG010205526.1:0-17671 GCA_025403545.1 Epizoanthus stellaris
TTTATTATTATTGCTCTACAGCATTGTATTGAGCACTGTATGACAGAATTCATCGAAACATCCATTTATTTATATATGTATGTATATATATATATGTATGTGTGTATGTAATCTGGAATTTGTGTCGCACGGGCACGAAAGGGCTCAATGTACGTTGTACACGGAGCGGTAAATACTGGGCGATAAAATGGATAAAAGCTAAAACACGTATTTTACCATGTTTTAGCTTTTATCCATTTTATCGCCCAGTATGTGTGTATGTATATATGTATGAATATGTGTGTGTGTATACATTTGTGACTGTTTTTCGGTCTGCTTGCGTGAATGTATTTTCCTCCCTTGTTCGTAAATTCCTCGCCCCGCCTCATCTACATAGACACTCACCGCGCGCACCATCAATGTTTCAGAGAAAAGGCAACACATCCATATTTTCATCTTGTTTACCTATTGAATATACTGTCGAGACACATAATAATGTGTTTATCCAATTGTCGGTGTAAAGTCGTCTGGAGAGGGGAACCGATCCTGGTGTAACAGCTCACATCTCCTGCCCTGCACCTGGAAGGACGCACACCTGCACTCGTGAAAGCAGTAATAGTGACACTCCTGGTGACTGGACACTGTCAGGTTTCTGAAGCTGTGTCCCATCAACGCGTGGTTTATTTTCATTTTAGCATCAGTCATCAAACTGGACTCACAACGTCCATGATACGTGGTTTGAGCTCTGGCTATGCAGAGTAGAAGTGCACAAATACAAACCTCGAGAACGTGAAATTCCTGAAATAGAATTCGCTCGCTAAAGCCTGGTTTTTACTAGCGAAAAGAGGACAAGAGCTTTGTGTCAAGTGAAAACGAAACATGAAATAAGCGCAAGACTTGGCAGTATGTTTCTCGTTGATCTTAGAAGGTAGACGGATCGAATTCACAGTGGATCGAAAGCGACCAATGAAATGCCAGATACGCGGACGCCCGAGGAAACAGACGAGTGCAGATTGGTGGAATAAAAAAAATGTCGAAGAATCCCTTGTGCTTGCGTTGTGTTCTGTGTTCAGTAGCAAAACGCAAGCGCAGTGACAAGCGCAAGCACAAGGAGATGAAAATGTTTTCAACCTTGCGCTTGTGCTTGCGTGGCTAGTGAAAACCAGGCTTAAGAGAATACAGCGATATACCTATCTATTTAAATTTAAACCTCAAGGACGTGTAGTTCACGAAACGGACTGTGGCCATTAAATAAATACAATAACACGACCGATCTATCCATGTCATGATATTTTCGCTTTCTAGTTGGTTGAAAACCATTGTCAATAAGAGTACATACCACCATGAACGTGCAATCACCATAAGCGCCGCCAATACAGGTCAAGGTCACCACCGTACGTTCACACTTAAATGGTTTACCAAGTTAAATTTATCTCCCGTTAAAAGCTGTTACGCTTGACTACTTCAGTTTCTTGTTGTAAAGTATTTTGACCATTCGATAACGAAAAACGTGGTCTATAATTATACGTACCACGGAAAACTACCGTAAATTTGTTTTAAAAAACTTATTCTACCAGCCCTCCTTAAACATTCTTACTGCTACTACGACTAGTTCAGTCTGATGATCCCCAGGCGCGTGAAACTCAACCTTAACGGTTGATAAATTCAATTTAGTGATTTAGATTTGCATATTTGTTTATAGTTCAGTTTGCTAGTGTACTTTTGTTATATAATAACTATCGCTTTATATTTTGGTGCGCGCGCTCTACGCTGTTTTGTAACGGTGCTAACACGGTGGATGGCTTCGCCTAAAATGTTCTTCAGTTGATCTAGGATTTAATGGAGCCAAAACCAATTGCATAATTGCGCACATTTTAGGTATTCTGCTGATGATCAGTTACTGATTTCAACAACATATAGTTGTCTGTTTAATTGTAAATTGTAATGAACAGTGATATAATTATAGTATTTTTTCCCATGGGATCATGTTGTAGTCAACCTAAATCTGTTTTCTGACAAACTCCGAAAGCGGGGACTCGGAATTTAATCTTGAGCGACCCTGACCACATGAAATTTATCACAAACGTTCTCGAAAAACAACAAACTGCAAAATGTGACTACGCTTCCAAAGACTTTGGTAGGAAAACGCGAAACGAGATCAAAACCGAGGATTTCGCTTTTTCGAAAAAGAAACGAAGAGGATTTTAGGTAGTGAGCACCAACAATATTGATACCGTGACCATTCGACGTGGCTGGAGGTATGGTAAACCGGCCTGGCATACAGTACAAGGGGGACAAACCATATCCGCTGATGTAGTCGTGATAGCCATAATGCCGAGAGAAACAAACGAACAGAGGGAGAACAACAAGCTCTTCTGCGACGACATCCGTGATAATGAGAACTCAAACTACACCTGTGCTCTTACGATCACCTTCACCTACTGTACAGGAAAACTACATCTCAAGTTAACTTTTGAAAACAACAATCGGCACGAGTTCAGGGTATGTGCAGCCTCTTGTTATAAAATTAAACGATGTTGCTGTAACGTGAACCAAAATAAATGTTGTTGGATCTTACCATTGAGGCCATCTCAGTGTGTCATCTTACTTTCGAATAAACCGTTGGTTGTTTTTTGTTTGTTTGTTTATGAGCTTTGTAGAAATTTAAGGAAAGTTTTCTAATACAAAGATAGATATATAATTTGACCTGGTATTTCTATATAAATTGCAAAGAACCAACAAACAGAAATTGACTACAAGCTATTTGACGTGAAAGCAAATAGCAGATTATATCGATAACAACTGCATTGAATTGTATATTTGTTTTAAAAAGTCGGAATAGTAAATTAAAATTTGTTGTAATAAAAGTTGACGTCTAAAATGCAGATGTCCACTCAAATTATTTTTCATGTCAAATAAACTCTGTTCTACAATTAATCAATGATCGTTTTAAACATCATTATTTTTAACGATTTTGCACGTCAGGTCCCGGTTGTTCAAAGTGTGGATAACTTTATCTGCTGGATAGCGATTGATCCAATGGATAAGAGCGATCTAGTTTTTGAACAACTGGGTCATATATCAGGATCGGAACTTAAACAACTGTATTTTAATCGACTTATTAAAGACTTTTCTTCATTGTGGCTTGCAAGCGTGAACTGCTTATTACCAAATTCCTTGCAAACATAGAAACGTGATAGAAGAATATTTTAAGAGGTTGGTAGATCCTAAACTAATATGAACACAAGAAATGATGCAATAATAATAAAAATGCAAAAAATGTTGTTTCATTTGACAAGTGATTGAAAACAGTCGTTTCTGCTTAAAATACATAGAAATATAATATTTTTCTTATAAATTTTGTTCTTCTTATCAAGCTCTTCAGTTTTTAAGCTAAGTTTAATTACATCCTGGGAAATGCTGTTGATTTCAAAGAGACTAATATCCTTTCTGCTCGAAGATACATCAAGGAAGATATAGCAGGAGTTATCAGCCCCGTTACCTCTGCTATACTATAGGTAATAGCTATCTACAAATATCTAAATTATTATTTTTGCTAATAATTAATGTTTCTGAAACTTTCACTTCTGATATTAAAATTTCTTTAAAACTGTTAGTTTCTAGAAAAGAGGATATTTTCTGTGGTTAGAACTTTATAAAAACGTGACGTTTCTGGCATTGACTTAAAATTACCAAAACAATGTGGTAGTTGGACCAATCTCTAGATTTCTGGTTTGCCCTTTGTTATTTCTGATTTTTGGATATGTCACAAAATATCTACAGTAACCGTATTGGAAATCTTATCCTCGATATATAGACTTATAGACATGATCTCTGTAGCTAGACAAATATCTAGATTATTCTGATTTTTTGTAAATAACACAGAAAGGTATAGCAACTATTGTAAATCTTACCCTCGATGGACTTATATAGTTGAACGTGAACATCTCTTTATTAACCCATACGAGATGTATTTACATATAGATCGCTGCAGCTGTAGCTTTTAACTTTGTAAGCTCCGTTGATTTATCAAGCAGATTATTAATACTTTAGTTTCTATCTTTGGTATCCCTTTTAATGTAATTAAACAGGAAGCTAGTAATGTTAGAAAATGGTTTCCATCTTAGATTGTTGGATAAACGTGTCACATCTGATAGGATGTATTAACACTGCAATAAATGTTATCTTGTAGAAAATCCTATAACGTAATGGAGCAATGGACAATTTATTGAAGACAAGTCAAACAACGCTGCAGCAAATAATACAATAGCCCACTTTCGATATATTAAAATTCAACCTGAAACAATAGACATCAGTACGAGGCTTTGGGTAATAATAATGGGGTTTGTGCCCGAATGGACGCAGTTGCGATGAAGAGGGAGGTGGGGGAAAGATGGAAGGCTAGATGCTTGCCCATCGTTTGTTTGATACATGCAACGAATATCGAAGAATAAGGAGTCAAACAGCTCGGAACTTTACTTCTTATGAGACTCGTAGACGGGAATGAAATAATCGACAACATAATATTAACCCTGTCTGGCCGGGGGGGGGGGGAGAGGGGAGGAAAGTGCCCGCGGCGATTTCAACTATACATAACTTAGCGCTATTCAAGTAATCTTCTCCAAACTTTAGGAGTTTTCCGTAAATGTATCCGGAAACATTTTGACATTACGTCATTACACTAAGGAACTTAATGTTACCATGGCAACCAAGTTTTGACAAGCATATATGACCAAATTTGGAGTTTGCAGTATATAATTGTGTTTTCGTGATTGTTGCTGTGTTCTTACATATTTTTCACCGTATAAGTATGTTTCTATGGGTTCCAATCAATTAGGATCAATTAAGGATATTTTATGACGTCTTAATTATTGCGCAATCGTTTTCTGAAAATTCGACATGGCGGCTCTATGACGTCATTGGACGTTCCTAGTTAATTTGCTAGAAATGGAACATAAAAAACAAAGAAATTCAAAATTTCAATAATTTACCCAGAATGTAATGTTTTATGAAAGCAATAATTATAAAATAGGTCGGTGCCTTCTATCTGATCTGTTCAAACATAAGAAAATGTGTGTGTATTGCCTTCAAATTGCAAAATATGAGAATTACTAAAATCCAAAGAGTCTACCTTAAAAAAGCGGTCACCATGGCAACAGTTTACACCGTACACTAAAAAATGCTGCACTATCGGATTCCCCATAAAATTATAGGAAAAGTCACCAAATTTCACCTCTTAATTCAAATGCGTTCCAACGGGTATGATAGGGTTAACATGACATGACATATTTGACGCTCATGTAAAATCCGCTTCTATATTAATTAACATTACATGATGATCAGCGGTGCTTTCTATTTAAATCACTTGAATGTTAGAATTACTTTACATGGCCATCACATGCATTTGAAGATTGAGATTGGAATGAGAAAACGATGTCCAGTTGCAATAAAAAGGTTAAGAAAGTTGATAACAATTTCTTCTAAACTCGCCCTTTATAAGCCGTACTAGGTTTTTGCAATAAGTGTGAGCTCCTCCGGGAAACTGTCAGGGAAAGTACTTTTTTTTTTTTTAAAGTTTAGCTTGAATAACTGTGAACCTCCACCCCCACCGCCATTACATTACATTACAGCATAGATTATCTCTTATAATTATTATTTATTTGATTTTGGTGTCTAGTGGTACATTGTGGTAACAACAAATTTGCCAAATTGAATTTCATTTCTGTTGTTCTAATTGTTCTGTATAAACTCTTGCTAATTATACAATTTATTGTAATATAATTATTAGATCAATTTATAATTAAAGCAGCGGATTAAATAAAAATAAATAATACACTGCAGCATAAAAGTTTAGAATTCAGTGCAAATCTCTCAGGAGCACCAGTGCCGGTGAATTCGGGAAATCCCCCTGATCCATAATATTATTCAGGGAATTTTCGAGAAATTCAGCCCAACAATCAGTCAAGTTTCTCCAAGTGTAACAACTCTTACTTTGCAGTTTTATTCTATTAAACAACACTTTTACTATACGGGCACGGAGTCTCGGGTTTTTACGCTTAGGTCTGTGTGGCAAGATATAATTTATGCTGGTTTGCAGTGTGCCAGGAATTGTTGTTTTTGTTAATATAACCATCATCTGTGGTGGGGAAAACCCTCTTTTGAAATGATGACATATTTCTGAAAGAGACGCAAAGTAAATACGGCCTAGCAATCTCTCACATAATATTTAACGAATCAGTGTTGGCAGGGAAAACGCTCTTTACCAAAGCTGACATACAAAAACATATGAAGACATACAAAGTAAATGCGGCCTGGAAATCTTTTACAGAAACAATTGACAAATGAAACATAAGTAAAATATCACAAAAGCCGACTCTTTCATTAAAACACTGAATGTGACATCTGCATGACAAATCAGTAGCAAAGTACATGTGCCGTGTCAGCATTTTAGGGAAGCTAGACAAAACTGGCCGGAAATGCGGTGCATGAATAACAAACTTTCAACTTAATTATCTGATCCTAAAAAGCACAGGTCCAATAAATTTAAATAATTTGTACCAGCCTGACCGTGCCTGATGGGGCCTGATGTCTATATGTACAAGAAATGTCTCACGCAATTATTGTGCAATACAGCAATAATTGTGTAACGAGGAATGACTGAAACGAAAACGTTGCTGTAATATCTATAAACCATGTTGTCCGTTCATGCCTAATATTTTCCAGACATCTAAAGTTTGGCAAAATCTCGGCCTTCCATGTTGTCCCCTTCGGCCTTCTATTATTATAATTATTTTGTTCGAATTATTTTGCTAGCTATTTTTTGACTAACCAAGTATTTATTTCATATTTTTCTAGTGGCCAGTGGGTGTCTGTGTGTCTGATGGTGTGTGGGCGGCTAGTTGAGAATTGTATCAGCATTACCATCGTTCTTAACTATGGTGCACAATGCCAACTGCTCATTTATTACTTGAAAGATATCACCTTGAGACTGGAAGAGAAAACTGCCGACCTTAGTCTTATTATGAAGGCATGTATCCTAAGTTCTGTTAGGGTTCACGTGTGAGGGCTGAGGGTAGTAGCCACAGAGCGCTGGTTCCTGCCAGACTGGCCCTGCTAATGGAATAGATCTACTCAGTTCTCCCATTCCGGCGCGCGAATGGAATAGATCTACTCAGTTCTCCCATTCCGGCGCGCGAATTTGGTGAGTTATGGCAGGAAGAAATGCTCATGCTCACCTTTCCGTCAACAATGGCCAGCCAGACCCAACTAATAGTTCACTGCCCAAGCTAGAGTGATTTTACTTAACCCGTGAAATAGATCCTAGAGTAGTAAACTTTATTACTCTCTAAATCTTTTGTTTTCTTTTGTCCGTTTTAGTCTACTAGACACTAACTGTTAGAGGTTGTTTCACGGGTTTAGTGAAATCACTCTATTTTGATCTGCAGAAAAACTAACATTTTCCCTAATATTTTCAGCTGTTCCACTGTTATTTAACTCTTGTGTTTTTGCGATAGCTCAAGGCCACGGTACCAGAATCTAAGACATAACTTTTGACTTATCATTTTAAATACTCGAGAACATCACAAAAACAGCAGGTTTGGGGGCTTTCTGCTCTGTTCAGGAGTTCACCATAAAGTCGTAGTCAACAACGTTGGCCACGCAGCGTTCGAAAATATTTTTGTATGCAAAATTTCAGACTTTTTCCAGACTCGAAAAACTCCAGGAGAAGCAAGAAACGCATCCGTGATCGTCCTTAAATTGCACATTGAAATACAGACCCGAAGATATGGATTAAACACAGAAAATCCAGACTTTTTCCAGACCTTAACTTTATTTTTCAGACTTTTCCAGGTCTGGAGATGGGTCTTTGAATTTCAAGACTTTTCCAAACTTCCCAGGCTTAGTACGAACCCTGCCACGTCATTATGTCTGAGAAGCGGCTCTTCTCGTCTAGCGTTTCCCCCTTCGCTGAAGAAGCAAGGTTTTCTCATGCCGACCTAGCCTGGGTTCACACAGAAACTTGTGAATGAAATTCCACGACTTCTCCACGACCTTATATCATCTTCCATGACTTAAAATCACACGAGAACAGCGTGCAAATGCGGAAAATAGAATAGAATAATTAGGTTCTCTTTTACGGTCAATAGTCTCTAGCCCTAAGATACGTAAAGGCGACGCGGATTCTTTGCTAGGGGGGAAAGTATACCCCAAGTGCTAGCGCTCTTTTTGATACGTAATAACATGTAATAATAGTTGTGTGTTCGTTATTGTTGTTCTTTCAATTGTTATCGTTTGACACTGTACCATTAAACGCGAGGAATAGTATACATCACATGTGTGCAAATATTCAACACGGTACCTTAACGAAAGCACTGTAAAAATGCCATTAACTTTTCGGACTTACAGTTTAAAAGGGCATTTTCACGGCCGTACTAAATATATTTTTGATTTCTGAAAATAATATTTTACGTTCCGAAACTAAAGAATATTGAAATGAAACAACTTTTTCAAACGGTTCGATGCATTTGGGGACTATTTTAACAATTTGTTGTACCGGCCAACGCGAAATTCGCTTCAGAATACATTACTATAATCTGCCTCAATCGCCTTCTTATATGTACTGGGTAACACAGGTTTATATTCGAGTTACCCACATTAGTCATTACGTGCGCATGCGCTATGCCGTGATACTGCCGCTATAAGACCAATCTCGACCCCAGAGCTCTTCTCTCTATTGCGCATGCCTGACCTGACGGCGAGAAACTCTTCGCTGTCACGCATGCGCAAAAGAGACGAGCCCTGGCGCTGTAAAGTCAAGTTAGCCAGATTTTGGCCAGAGAGTTTCCCAGAGCCCTTCGTTCCTGCCGTAGGCCAGATAAGAATGTGGGCTCTGGGGTCGAGATTGCTATAAGACAAGAATCATTGCGAAAAAATTGGGGGGTCTGTCGCCCCACGTCTGAGCGACCGGAAAGTGCCCCGCCCCTGCAGAGGTGATTGTATTGTACATTGACTGCACTTTATTTGATGACTGGGCGAGGCATGTATCATGTTGGATTCTAGCACACATATATGACTAATTACTGTATACACAAATCGTTCGACATGCTGTACACACAAATGCACATATAATAAATATGTTGCTAAACACTTTTAAACGTGTTTATGAGCAGTGTTTGAGGTCTACTGTACAACAACGGCGACTCTTCTTAGTCTTGTTTTTACCTTCCATTTTCAAAACGGTTGACGAATGTGCATCGTTCTCAAAACCCTACCGAAGTAGAATTGCTTTAGATCAAAATTGGAAATACACACTGTTTTGAAGGCAATGGTTTTTCTTCACTTTTGCTTAAAAATAATATTTGTGCATGTTTAGGGAGACGCTGTAATTGATTGTTATCTTCCACTTCAAATCATAAACAAATACTGCAATTATTTACCGAAAAATCGGGGAAAATAAATACAATTGTATATCGTTTTCATATATTAAAATATACACAATGTTTTCTACATATTTTTGGTGTGGTAAAAACGGATCGATAAAAATCGTATCCGTACAAACGCAGCCTTTACTGTCGAATACTACACTCTTACAACAAGCCTGTTGGCTAATGTCAATATTCTGGCCTTGACTGTGCTATTTAAGAATACCAGAAACCCAGATGAGCATCTATATTAGATAGCTAACTTCTTCTGGTTCACGAATTAACAAACCTTTTTACAACTTAATCTTGTCAGTGGCAACATTACACGTATACCTAAATTGCGAAGGAAAGCTGTTTTTTTCTCAAATACTTTTACACAAATTCTATGACCGAGCAGCCTCATTTGGTCTTATTGTCTTGTGGCTTCATTCTGTTTGGAGGCAAGGCAATCACTCTGGGCCTTGCTGCGAGATTCGCCTCTTCTCGGCTTGCCTCCATCATGATATTCAGTATGGTATTCTCAACAACTGCTTCTAGAAACGACTCAAATTCGGGCAACCTGGAAGGCAATGGATTCAGGATTCATAAATTTTACACTGATTACAGGACATTTACATATTTGTTCATATTTGGTGAAAAAAGGAAAGTAAAAAATAGAAGGAAACAAGAGAGTTCCTTTGAGAGATGTGTGTAGTGTTCAAAGGAGCAAAGCTTTCGTGTGGACCCCTACCTCTGAAGAAATAAACAGCCAGATAAGCTCAACCCAAGGTTTACAGTGAGAATGACTTACCAACAAGAAAAAAGAAGTATATTGAATTACATTAGTTTGTGAGAGTGAAACAATGTATTAGGTCTGTTTTCCTAATAAATATTGCTTGAATTCACTTTGAACCTAATAATGTACAAGTACGGAACGCGTTCTACTGTATGGTTATGTGTACAGACTGAGCTATGGTATCTTTAATGATAATTGTGCTTCACTAATAGTTTTCAATGAGTTACTTTAATAGCGTACAGCTTTAAAGGAAATTTTAGAAACACTTGCTCTCTTCTGATTGTGACGCCGTTATTGCTAACTTATCAAATGAAAGACATAATATTTACCTATATAGCCTCGTGTACAGTGTTTTCATCTCATTTTGTTTTCACTGGATGCAAGGGACCTCTATTACCCCTTTAGGTGTTGTAACCCTTGTATCTACCATTTACGTAACGTGTTTGTACACATGTGCAATAAACCTTTTGAAAGCAGTACCCGAGATGTAACGATGAGCCAGTTTGCACTTTAACCTGCACACAGCACTAAAATTCACCACTCAAACGATCCCTGAAAGCAATGCTGCAAAAAGTAAATTTGTATAAAGTACAATACATAATCATCAGCCGGCAGTACGGATTGTAACGTGACTCAGACAACGCATTTCCTAACTGCATTGTTTCTTAGACGAGATAAAGTAACGCGTATTGTGATAAATCGACTCTTGATGACACGCTGTGCAAAACAATTGCTGGCGCACTGCTTTCTGGGATTGTTTGGCCCCACTCTCGTTCACTAACATTGTATTCGCCAAGAGTGGGATCTGGTACTGCAACGAAGAAATGTCACATTTCAAGATGGCGGCGCACAGGAAATTCGAAGCAAGAAATAGTCAAACTAATTCGCTTGGAGTTAGTTAAATTGCCAATCTGGACTAAGGCAATACTAAAGTTGTATTTGAGAGCAGAAGTGTTGTCAGCCGAGGTTTCCTATAATGACCACAATGACGCTGAATATCAAGTTAACCAACTGCATCGAGACTAACTTTCTGATCTCCTGCCTCTGTAAAGTCTTCATCTCTGGATCATCCCCATCCTGCATCGCGTCTGCCATGGACGTAGATGAGCTCGCGGTGTTTTGGATTATCTCTTGTACTCTGGCTCTGGCAGATACACCTGGCACAATGCCAGCAGTTGTCTTGATATCCTGTAAGGAAAGTAACTGCAGTATATGTACATATTTTATGTGTTTAGCAACAACTATCAACGGTCTTTAAGATGTTTGACATAATATTCGCTATAAAAATTATTATAAAATAAATAAGGCCAAAATGTTAAAAGATGTTAAAAGTTTAAGCAAAACGTTTTTGACAAATTGTTATGGCTTCAGGTCTTTAACATATTTATAAGGTTTGAGTGGTATGTTGAATAAAGCACATGAATGCAACTGGGTTCACACAGAAGCTTGGGAATGAAATTCCATGACCTTTCCATGCCTTTATATAATTTTCCATGACTTAAAAGCAGCGCGTAAGCAAGAGCGGAAAGAAAGCACCTATACCTGGCTATTCCAGCCAGATTTTCTTTTTTGTGACAAATGTTTTAAACTTTTAAACAGCAAGAATCAGTTTTGGACAAAAAATCTGAAATTCCTTGACTTTTCCATCACCTACACCCATTTTCCAAAATTTCACAACTTTTCCAGGCCTGGAAAAAGCATTTTCAAATTCCATGACTTTCTATGACTTTTCCATGACTGTGTGAACCCTGTACAATAGCCCAATTATACCAGATATAGGAATAAATAACCAGTATTATGTTTCTACAACCAGCCCCTTAACACGAAACACATCAGGGTAAGAGAAGATTTCCCTTCAAGCCACAAGCGGGGTTACAGAGGATGGTGTGTCAAATAGTACCTGGTATGTGGCGCTTGACTGCTGATCCAACTCACCACCGGACTCTTCTTGTGCTTCATGAGAGTGTGAGCTCTCACACAGTTGTCTGAAGTATGGCACTGGCTCATTGCAGATCCCGTCCAATCCTTTGTGGAGGCTTTCATCGTCCAGTAATCCCCTACAATACAGGGAATATAAACAACGATACTGAAACAGTGTAATCAACTGACAGCTGGCCAAGCAGAATGATACTTATCAAAAAGATATGTGTGCTCGGCTTTCTAAACAAACAAACAAAAATTGAACGAAGAAATAATCAAACGGACAAGCAAACTAACTTACTTACTTACTTAGGCCCCAATCGCACTGGAGCTAAACATTTGAAATGTCTCGGACAAGATTGTCGAGAACATCTTGTCTTGACACTTTCAGAATGTTTGTCCTGTTAGACAATCGGAATCTTTGAACTTTGTCCGGCTTCGGCAATTTCACACAAATTTCCGAAAAGACCATCGCACTAGGACAAGTCCAACAATGATGTATTTGTCCGAGACATTTGAAATGTTTAGCTCTAGTGCGATTGGGGCCTTACTTACTAACTAAACCAACTAACTAACTTCTTACTAATTTGCTAACTAACTAACGTACTGACTAATTTACTAACTAACTTACTATAACTAACTAACTAACTAACTAACTAACTAACTAACTAACTAACTAATGAACATACAATTTCAAATTGCATCCACTGGACTCGCCTCACTTCAGCCTCACCTTCAGCCTTTGCTTCACCATCAAGCTAATTTGTTTGTCGTAAGAAAACCAGTAGAAAGAAACACAGAACTCGGAAGTATATTAGGACCATTTTATGAAACGTTTGCGTATCTTCCTCATTCAGATCACTGAATGATGACTACAGCGCGCAGCTAACTAGACTAGCTACATTGCAGCATTTCATGCACGAACATTATATCATTTTGTATATCAGGTAGTGTTAACTGAATAATTTGTATTCCCAATTGGTGAAGCACGTTTTATCCATGCCTCCCTCTATACAATCTACCATCAATCCACCCACCCAGCCAGCCATCAATCAACCCATCGATCAATCCGTCCGTGTATGCACTCGTCCAACCACCGATCCACTCATCCATCCATACGTCCATCCATCCACTGATCAACAAATCTATTTATTCATTCATTCATTCATCCGTCCGTCCGTCCATCCATCCATCCTCCCCTACTAAGATCACACTCTACCAGTATACAGTTCTCACCTTAGAATGACAGACAACACATTGGACACAACGTTCATTTCTTGTCTTGAACATGACACCAGTGCAGACAGTTCTTCCTGCTCTTGTGGCCCACTGTCCTGGCTTTGTACGTAGCGCCTGAGTGAGAACGGAAAGCACGTTACTCTTCTGAACAATACACGTACAGGTTATCCGTGAACATTTGTTATTTGATACGATATTAGCCAGTATCCATAAAATGTTCATGGGAAATCTTTATATTTAATTTTTCTGCCATAAATATCTAGGGTTATGTTCAGACTCTCTATTCTAAAATACTAAAACCTTAATTCGATGAATGTAATAATAACAACACAGAGAAAAAAAAAAAGATCTTTTTACCACTCTGGCCTTCGCCGTCTATAACAGAATAATTTACTATATACAACTAATTTAAGAAATGTTGAAAATATAGAAATGATATGACCGCATGCAAGACAAGAATGAAGTTCTTCTCAACTGAATGTATCAGTTGCCATGAAAAGTTGCATCAGTGGTATATTTTAGGGTGCTGATGCCAAAGTTAGCAAAAATCTAATATCTTTTTATCTTTTTTTAACGTTCAGCTCTACTTTCGGATGCCCCTTCCCATTATTTAAACAGAGAGTTCCACCCCGTGGAAAAGTAAAAGTAGAAAAGTCTGCTCCAACCAAGGATGGGAGAAGTCAAAGTGGCTCATTGCAACCAGTGCGTAACTCCGGTTTCTGTAGCGTGAAGCGACTTCACTAGGAGTGTTCCTACTTTCCCCTGGACGAGCATCTCGTCCAATGCAAGATTACCCTACCACCATTTTGTCAGGTTCGCCCCCTCCCCCCAAAAAAACAATTGCCAGGTACCCATTAACATACCTGGGCGGAGAGAAGCACTGTGAGAGTAAAAAAGTATCTTGACCAAGAAACATTACAAAGTGATAGCAGCTAAGTTCGATTCCTCAACCTTTAGGTCTTACGTTTCAGGTTTGACACACTAACCACCAGACCACCGCATATTCCAAAGCTCGGAATACTTCTTATATTCAATTATTAAATAAATAACCTATATATGTACCAGCGCTCTCATAATATATACAGAGAAAAAAGCGCTGGAAAAATATTTTCTCACTCTTAACTATCCATGTACGTTGTACTTACTTATCGATTACAAATGTATCTATGTCTTGTGGAAAGTTGCTGTAGAACTCATAAATGGAGTGGGTTCTTGCCGCCACTCCCAGATGAAGCAAGAACGGCTCTGGAGGAACTGGCTGCTGTGATGCTGCATCAGTTTCAGGACTGTAAGACTTCCTTGTTCTCTTTGTTCCCTTCCTATCATCGGACCCAATGGGAGGTAGGGCCTGGTACTTACACAGGTCTCCTTCTGACTTTGACATGTCTGATCTGTCCACATCATTCAGTGATTTCAGGCGACTTCCACCAGAATGGGGTCGACCATCGGAAGGAATATTTTTGTCTGGTACTATGTCAGCTTCAGTAATAGTGAAGGTGTAATTCTTCTCATCCTGTTTATTGGTCCACTCTATCAGTTTTTGGTTGTACTTTGCCATCTCTGTTTCATCGGTAATCTGTGCACAATGTCAAACAATAGGTTAGGTACCATATGAAACAATTATTGATGAATACATTGAGAATTGTATGTATATAATGGTTAACTTTTCTTTAAAGAGCTTGGGATTGTTTAATGTGTACGTGTGCTTTATTCAGTACATCACATGTATGAAGGAATCTACAAGCTTAATTGTAGCGAGTGAAAAACAATCATACAAAGCATTTAAAGACACGGCTTATGTGTAGATTATGTGAAACATAATCTGGTGACACACAGTGACACTTGACCACTTACTGGCAGTTCTGCCTCGACCACAAATGTTCTTTGGGCCAACCAGGAAATAATCAAAGAACCTTATAATAGAATTGAAGGATATTTAACTCACTTTTAGACTGCTAGTAATCTCAGCTTCCCATTCCTTTTCTTATGATAATTACTTGAAAAGAAAAAAAAACAGCACGGGAAACAAATGCTTCTTAAACACAAGAAACTTCGGTGGGTCACAGAAAATGTAACAACTTTCACAGATTTTAGCCAAAAGCTCATGAGACCAATTGCGGTCTGGGTCAGATCATAAATTATCATGATGAGCTGTTTTTCTAGGTGAACTAGACCAACCCATGACAATCTGGAATTTTCATTCCCCGACCACTTGCTCGCATTCTCTCGGATATGTGAAATAGAGCACCTGCCATATGATCGTGCTATTATGGGTTCAATTCCCGCTCGAGGCAGTTCGATTTTCTTTCACACATTTCTCTTTTGCTTGTCTTTGGTTGCCTTCTAGCATGTCAGAGTTAACCATAACTCATAAACTGAAACACGCTTATATCACAGTAAATGATATCTTCACTATGTTTGACAAATACACAGAAAGGCTGTTATCTTCACTAGTATTTATATATTAATATTGACAATAATATTTAGAAGTATTACACTTATTATTATTATGAATATAAACATACAATTATCAAACCTACCTCACAGATAACATCTAGGTCGTGTAGGGAAGGAGCTCCACAAGAAAAGAATGAGATCTGAGAAAAGAGTTAATCTGCTACGTTAGGGAAAATACACATGTACACTGGTCAACAACACTGCCCCTTCCTTCACCAGAAATAAGAAAAGTGGGCAATCCGAGCGAGTTTTGGTGTATGGTAGTGAAGTGGGAGTTTGGGGAGAGAATGAAGTCGCATGGCCAAAGGACTTTCTTCTCTCCCCAAACTCCCACTTCACGACTGCACGCCCAAACTCGCTCGGACTGCCCGATTTTCGTATTTCTAGCAAAGGAAGGGGCTGTTTTGCAGTCTACAACACTAGTTCAGTAGTTTGGTTCATGGTATCAAATGGGACATACATGTATGAAGGACCCAGCACCACTAAGTGGTAAATACATCATTTGGTGATAAAGATTTCAATCTTTAAAAAGATTAAAATAATATTGGTGTATTGTTTCTATTTGTAAGTTATGTTAAATACACTAATCCATAATTCTAATATGAAATATATATATATCTAAGGTGTGTAGTATGGCTGGATATTTTTATCAGTCATGCAGCCCAAACATTTGCAACTGCGAACAGTTAATAACACGGTTCCTATTACCACAAGGCAAGCTGGCCTAAAGCTTTTATATTATATTTTGGTAATTTTGTAATTTAACCCCTTCCTTTTTGTAGTCCAAGTGCACATGCTCACAACTACTACATATACAAAAGCCAGCGATTATCTGTCAACATTTACTATAAATTTTTATACTATTACATCTTACACTTGTTGAACACAATTATCAATATTAAACCTTACAGTCAACGGAAGTGACATGAGGACCGTATAATCTGAAGATCTTCTGTGTAGATTTCAGACAGGACGTCGTAAACATGAAAGCTTTATTTCGTAAGCAAATCATTTTTTAACTCCTTTTTTCGAATGTTATAAAGAAGATTTATTTCTCTGTCATTTTCGGCATTTTGTGTAATGTAGAAAACAAATAAGTTAATTTTTTGATGAGAGAAAGTTCATTTAACCGTTACCCATGTGTCATCTTGAAAAGTTGAATTACGTTTCGATGATTTATTGAAATCTTTGGCAAAATCTTGAAAACTATGAAAAAGATCTTCTGAATACGGCAAACTGTTTATATATTTTCAAATTACCTTCAAGAGAATGCGCTGTGTTGGCTTCAGATAACCATGGTCTGGTTCAATCATCACAACCTATACACACAGAAAATTATTTAGCATCATTAATTATTAAACTAGCTTTTCGTAGCCAGCCTAGCCAGTTGCATTTAGGTTGCTACCTGTAGGTGATCTTTGCTGCACACATACAAAATGATTCAGTTTCAGTTGCTGTTTGACCAATCAGGACTTTTTGTTCCCACATGCAGGTCAAATAGCCATAATTATATAATCCATTGGATGTAGCTTGGTAAGCTTATGAGACATCAGAAAAAATCTGAGTCACTGACGAGAATTGAACCCATGACCTTCTGACCGGTAACCAGAAGGCCATGGGTTCAATTCCTGTCAGTGACTCAGATTTTTTTATGTCTCTTAAGGGGACTCTCAAGTAAAAGAAATGACTGGTTGCTAAGGAAAATTACAACTCGGTTTCTTCATTATCTTTTAGGCTAGGGGTTTTAAATTTATAAACAATATTGTTTGGTGCACAAAAAAGAGATTCATGTAGCTGATGATGTCATCGCTTTCCATATATGGAAAATAAATTTTGCAGCTTCAAAGCTTAATAACGCGTTCGGCTTGAACAACAGAGA
>JAOBYG010205527.1:0-10114 GCA_025403545.1 Epizoanthus stellaris
GTTACCATAACTAAATGGAAAACACGGGAAATGTTTTCTATTTCTTTTATAAAATATATGCAGCCATGTTTTCCATCGAGTTATGGTAAACGGCTTTCAACCAATCAGCGCGCACGTTATATCTAGTTCATTTTATAATTGACTTTTTTAATCACTCGATACTTGGTACACATAAGATTATAAATAGAAAAATAATTACTAGGTCTATCTTACTGTATCTTCCACCCACTCACTCACTCACTCACATACACACACACACACACACACCATTATGTATGTACATCAAACATAAAACTGCTACAATATATGTACAAGAAGAAATTACTGATCAATAATATTAAAAACCTCAATTTATCTTACATGTACATACCCCAGTTCTGACGGGTATACACCAACATGTAGGCATTCTTGGAGGTGTGGAAGCCTTTTGTTACCTTTGTTCTCTTGGCAGGTTTGCTACCTGTTTCTGATTGAATATATTGCACACATTAGCCTGTCAAATACGGCAGTCTGGTGGCTGATGGCTCACGAGGTGAATATAACAAAATCCTTTTTGATGGTGTTATGTTAATTTACTACATGTCTACCGTTTTAGAACTGTTTTTGTCAGTGATAGATGTCTTTTAACTTCTGCAACGATTAATAAAACTAACATATATTTTGAGATTTTCGATAAATAAGGATTATTATTATTATTATTATTATTATCTGTTTTGCAAGTCATTATTATAAATAATATTATTATGATTGTAAACAAAGTCTTGACAAAGCTCAAATACATGTACATATCTCTTCAAAATCCAATCCAATATTGAGGACAAACAAGTCTGGATAACCGTGTTGCTTTGCCAAACAAGATCAAAATTACAGATGAGTGTCTTGGATTATTAAATTTATCATGAAAGTGAACACAACATTTCATTCGATTTTTGTCAGTGATACAGAGAAAAGATTATTGTAACGGCCATTAAAAACACAAATGTTCAAAGACAAATTTACTAACCAGTAACTTCTTCATCTGCTGACAACTTCAGTTTTCCCTTGATCTTCTCTATCTCTTCATCATTAAACTTGTACCAACAACCACTCTGTAGGTAGAAATATCAAACAAGGCCAATTTATAAAAAAAACCCGACTAATTGACGAATCTCTATTTATTGTAGGTGGGGAGAAAACATGGGATGGTGTCATACTGTACTGTGGAACGGGGAGTAAAATGTGTTAAAACAGAAAGTTGAAACATCTTTCAAAAACACATGTAAGTGTTTACCAACTGGTGTATGTCTTCAACAAGTCAGTGACAAGACATTTCTCATATATGTTATCACAGATAGGCTTCTGGTTATCATTAGATGACCAATTTCATAAATACGTGTAAACGTTTACCAACTGGTGTACGTCAGTGACAAGACATTACTCATAATAATTATAATCTTATCATTAGATGACGAATTTCATAATTAATGCTTACCTTACTATCCCTAATGTGTGCAACATAATGTCCAGAGTACGCACTGGGGCCATGGTGCACAAGCACAGCTCTCAGTTCATACAAATATTCATTATCTGTAACAAAGCCATGTTGGATATCAACCTACATGCACACATATACCCATAGGAACGGCCAAATGATGGTGGAAGTGGGGAGGGGAACATGTTTAAGTCTTTTCTTTGCCATCCCTCCCTTCTAACCTATTCTACCTTTGCTACTGTATGTGCAACTTTGCTATAGAAGAAAAAGAACAACAGCAACAACAATAAGAAGAAGAAGAAGAAGAAGAAGAAGAAGAAGAAGAAGAAAAAGAAGAAGAAAAAGAAAAAGAAGAACAACAACAACAATCAGATCAACAACAACCACAACAAGGAGAAGAGATGAGATAGGATAGTATATGTTTATTACTAAAAATCATCTTGCAGTTGTGAGGCTGAATTACATGTTTAATATAAAATATTACAAGAATCAGAAGAAGAATCAGAAGAAGAAGACGGAGGTGGAGGAGGAGCAGAAGAAGAAGAAGATGAAGAAGAAGAAAAAGATGACAATGAAGACGAAGAAAAAGAAGAGTCATAACTAAGAATAATGAAGAAGTCATGATGAAGAATCTTGAAGAGTAATGATGAAGAATCCTAAAGAAGAGTAATGATAAAGAACCTTGAAGAAGTCATGATGAAGAATCTTGTAGAAGACCTGTGATGAAAATACTTGAAGTGTCATGATGAAGAATCGTGAAGATTAATGATGAAAAATCGCGAAGAGTCATGATGAAGAATCACAAGAGTCATGAAGAAGAATCTTGAAGAGTCACGATGAAGAATCTCAAAGATGAGTCATAATGAAGAATTTCAAAGATGAGTCACGATGAAGAATTTCAAAGATGAGTCACGATGAAGAATCTCAAAGATGAGTCATAATGAAGAATCTCAAAGATGAGTCACGATGAAGAATCTCAAAGATGAGTCATAATGAAGAATCTCAAAGATGAGTCATAATGAAGAATTTCAAAGATGAGTCATAATGAAGAATCTCAAAGATGAGTCATGATGAAGAATCTCAAAGATGAGTCATAATGAAGAATCTCAAAGATGAGTCATGATGAAGAATCTCAAAGATGAGTCACGATGAAGAATTCCAAAGATGAGTCATGATGAAGAATCTCAAAGATGAGTCACGGTGAAGAATCTCAAAAGAGTCATGAAGAACAATCTTGCACAAGTTTGAAGATGAAAAATCATAGGAGATTGTTGAATAATCATGAAGAAGCTTAAAAACAGTGAAAACCAGTTTTGCAGAATCTAACAGAATAAGAGTTATGAACTCAAGACAAATCTTGAAGAATAATCTAAATGTAAAAAGTTTTTAGGCTGATAAATTTAAAAGTTTTTTAAAAACCAAACCTTTTCGACTTAAAAGTCATCTTTAGGGTTTTTTAAAAATCTTTTTTAACTATGTCAATCTAAATGAACATGTACTTATTAATATTCTATGAATAGAATATGAATTGAATATGAAATGTTATAAAGGCCAGCTAACAAAGCACACAGAGCCGACTTGGCTACGATCACCACATATCTAACAAGAGTGAATGGAATAATCATGTCTTATTATTATATAACAAGGTGGGATACCTGAGAAAATTCTCTTATTTTAACCTGTCAAGAAAACTGTAGATATATTTTCAATCTCTTTCTTTCTTTTTCTTTACAATTTTAAGCTGTGTAAATGTTTTCACTCTTTTTCAGCTTATGCAATTTTGTTTTTCGAACTTCTTCTCCTCTTCCCCCCAAATCAACTGAACAGTCCCTTAACGACTTTCCCAGTGTATGACACAGTGTTCAAGACTAAAGGTACCTGCTAATATTAGGCCACCAGATTATCGGAAAAGCTCCCGATCACTGGAATTTATAAATTTATAAGATTTTTATTGTTATTACTTTTTACTTTTATGTTAAAATACTGGTAACAATTCCCTGAGTGATGCTACTAACAATTAAACTTAAAGATGGCGAAACAAAACCTTGCATTTAAGTTCAAAACATTTAGTGCATGCACATGTAAGATCAGAAGTCAGCCTACTTAACTTCCGGTCAATTTTTAGACAAATATATAGTAATAGCAAATCAAAAATATAAGAGGACGTTGACCAAATAATTTTTGTTATTTACTTTGCTGCCGTTGGCCTTATTTTTATCAATTTCATGATAAGTAATTAAAGTGTATTGTTCTTTGTTTGGCAACAGCTTATAAAAACAATAACGACATAATTTACGACAATAATCAACAAACCTTGGGCGCTGTGCATGGTTATTTGACTGATACCCATGTTCCTTTTTATCTTCAGTGTCGGTTTCTTTTATTTGTGTTTTGTGTTCGAACGGCCTTCTTCTGTTTTAGCATAGCATAGTGTAGTGTCCTATCTGCAACTTGGAATGCACAGTGAACGCTTGCCTCTGATCCAGATAAAAAATGATGATTAAATGGTATTGATTGGTTGCGCCACTGAAGCAATCATGTGATCATCCCATGCATACTTATTCAATCTCATTCCCAGCGCCTTTTCCCTTGAAAAAAGATTGATGTAGGTTTCTTGACTGTCACGAAAATCACGATGGCCACCATCATGAAAGGTTTGCACCGTTTAAAATGGCCAAACGCTATTAAATATTATTTATTTATATATTTATTTATTTATGTATTATACTGATATACTGTACAATCTGTAACATTTAAAATATTGATGTAACTTTCTTCAAAGCGGTAGTTTAAATAAACATCAATTCAATTCAATTATTAATCAGCGGAACAAAATTAATAACTGACGATGAAAATCCAACTAACTTATATTACAACACATTACACTTAGTACCACAAACTCTTCAAAATAAGCCATTCTTGAAAATAAGCCCTCCCCCCAATAAAAGCCCAAACTGAAATAATAATTATCTTCAATGGACCCCACCCCTCCTTAAAACTCAACATACTGTACAGAAGGAATACTGCAAATTTCCAGTAAAGATCAGGGTCTTTTCTTTGGCCTATTTTCTCAGGGGCTTATTATTGGACTGTAATTTTCATCTTCAAAATTGTTGTATAATGATATCACAATTATCAAAAATCGTATAAAATTAAATTGAATTTAAAGTCGGGTGAATGTTGGATCAAATGTTTGCACCATTTAAATGGGCCTTTAATAATAAAAGTAACACATTTGAAGCAATCATTGGTTTTCAGCAGTGAACTTCGCTCCAGTTTCATCACATTTTCATACCTGTTCCTGTGGCACCTTCTTGAAAACATTTTCTGCAAAGCAAAAACGAATTATAAAACTTCACCAACAATAAAGCACTTAGGTCAGGAATGTATAGGCACTATAGAAACTATATTATAAATATTATCATTATTATTATTAGTCTCAGTATTAGTATTATTATAAATGATTTAAATAATGAACTTTAGGATACCCCGAACTTGCAATCCTGTCACAGAACAGCTAATTATTTGAAACTGAAAATGTTCTTGAAAACCTTGGTGCATTTTCCTATAAATGTAAATAACAGCCAATAACTAAACTACACATATTATTTTATTTAGTAACCATAAAATATATCAGAATAGCACACATACATGTACTGCTAATTTATTTGCAAACCGAAATATGTACACTTATCAATCATTCCCCCCGTTATGGTTTTTGAGGCTTTTACTCTAGAACGGGGTATTATTTTTTGTGTTTTGGGGGTAAAAATGTGAGTTACTCTAGAACAGGGTTCACCATTACTTGCTTTGATTGAAGCATGAGCAAAAGCATATGAGTGACTGAAACAAGTCACATGTTGAATAAAAGGTGACTGTGTATGATCAGGTCCAGTCCCTGTAATTGTGTACATGTGTACATGCCCAATAGTAGGCTGATACGGAAGGCAGAAGAAACTGCACAAAAAACACGCAAAGAAAACAAGTTTTGTTTGGAAAGAACATTTGGCTCATTTTACACGGAAATATAAATTATCCTGATAAATGGGAGATTATGAGTGAAAACGAGAGGCCAGAATCAATTGTCAAAAACAGGAGGTTTCCAGCTAAAATGGGAGGGTTGGAATCTCTGTACTACCGGCCCAAAAATGTATTATTATTTGCAACAAAATTGAATGTACTGTTTATATATGTAAACTACTATTACTGAGCACTTCACTCCTGGCAGACACAAACTGACATTGAATGTTGAACTGAATAGTGATGTGAATATAATTAAAAAATGAATGTTAAAGTAAGAAAATATGTTTTATACTGTCAAAATAATAGGTTCCCTAAAATCCCAGTTAAAAGCCCTGTGGTTATAAGCCCTCCTGATTATAAGCCCATCTGACTGCCAACATTTGCCCAAGCTATAAACCCTCCCCCAATTTTTTGAGTACATTTTTTAGTCTTTAGATTAATTTTCAAATATCTGGCATTCATTATGCTCTATGATCGATTATTATCTGTAAGTTTGTCTTGCAAACAATTTAAAAAAAACCTTACAAACTTGAAAAAGCCCAGAGCTTATAAGCGGGATTTTACGGTACTCACAATAATATTAACTACAGAGGAAGAACACAATTTGTATTAAATATATAATTTGCAGTGTTCTGTGAAGTTTAGTCTGTAAAATCATGCAGGCAACCACATGCCTCACTAAAACATGAGATCAGCAGTTTTTATTACCCCTTTCACTTTACAATGCCAACTTATTTTAATTAAAATCAGTAGCTGCAATATTTGACCTCAGATTCAAGATTATTTGTTAACTGTTAATTATTAACATCCATTTGAATCATAACAAATCAACATCAAAGAAATCAGATTGAATAAACCTTCCCCAAACTGGAAACAAAATTCAACATTATTTCATATTTTTAATAGATAAGGATCACTATAACTACAGTACTGATATATTAATCCTTAAGTCTTGAGTTTCCAATCAAAAGAGGTGTCATTACTTCTCAGCATGCAGGTGAAAACACAAAGTGTGACCAAATGTCAAATCAAAAGCTGACTTGATGTGCAGATTCTGAAGTCCCTATACACTTCTAATGGTTTCATTAATTTCAGATTTTAAATATTTATTTAATGTTAATTTTTTTTAAATCGTAACCTCAGGATCCAGAGTAAAAAAAGTGATGACATTTACCATGAAAGTCCCACAAACAAACATCCTGAATGTTCTTGTGCACTAAATATATGCATCCAAGAGCCTGTAATTAAAATAGAGAAAAACAATTATTATAATTTAATTAATATATTCAAAGTCAAAAAGAGGAAGCTTATATTCTGAATAACAATAAGATGAAAATTTTAAAATTAAATTTCTAAAAAATATTGGCACGATTTTAAAAAGTCACTGATGATTACAAGTTAGCTGGAGGATTAATGGCTGATTTTCACACTTCAATTTGCTGGTCACAATTTACATTTTACCAATACCTGACCTAGCTATATTGTATAGTCAATTTGTGAGATGTAGAATTGGCACAATTAATTGCAATATGTTTTTATCAAATTGGGCCAATTATCTCACTGATTTCTCAAAAACACCTGACAACCAATTATAGAATGTAAATTGGCCTTTTAGTAATTTGTCCTGCTATTAGAAACATTCTTGACAAAATCAGAAAATAATGTAATTAAAAACTCTTGAGTATTATGTTAATACAACCCACAATATGACCATTTAATTGACATCTCTTGAAGATTAGCAAATGTTTGGTGCTAGCCTGACATATACATGTATGTTTTTTTAACAAGTCAAGACTGAAACATTTTCCCAAATTATTTTATCTATCTATTGATGATTGAAAATTCTGCAGGAAGACAGAACTTTAAGGCAGATAATTGTGAGAATTGATGTAATAACACAAATTAAATCACAAAAATGAGAATTTCCATTTATATCAGATGTGACAGATAATATTATTCTCAGCACATCTAAAATATAATATGCAAATCTTGGCATCTAGTCAATAATGGGTTTCTGTTGTTAAAATATTGAACTTCTATTGAAACTTACAATGTTAAGAAAGTAATGTTTACTTTCAGATTTGTAAAAAGATCTAGATGTCTTCAGCATAATTTCCTAGATTATTATTGATTATTTAGTTTTAAATCCTGATAATAATTCAAACCAAATTCACCATAAATTGTTTCCAAGTTTACTGTCCTCGACAACAAAAGGAAAGCGAAAAAGGTTATTACATCATAAAACGCTTAATATAATTAATACACTTTGTTCAGTCTGATGCTAGAACTGTGCATCATAACAGAGTTAGTAGCTAGCCTAAAAATTTATTAGACATTCTCTTTTGGCCAATCATCTTGCTCCCTTAGAGAAAATTACAACAATGAAGAGCAGGACATCTGTTTATTGCACTATTGGGCCATCCCTATAAAATGTTTTGTTTCCTATCACCCTCTGTCTCTCAAAGTAGGGTCAGTCAGTTGGGGAAAATAAGCCCTATAACATCTTACGTTTTACAATAAAACTTTTTTTTTTCAATTGAAGTTTCGAAAAATATGGGTCGGTCATGTTTTCTTTATATTGAATTTCAAAAATAAGTGGGTCGGTCGGGCGATAGGAAACAAAATATTTTATAGGGATGGCCTTAGCACTATTTGTCTGACAAAATTAATAATATTCTCTCAAAGTTAATTTCATACATTTTCAATAGATTCTTACTTTGTCTTCATAAAGTAGCCACCACAAAATTAATGACTATAGTAAGAGTAGATGGTGAATTTCGCTGGCTGCCGGCTCTTATTGAAAACCCTGACTTTAATTTACTATGACACAATAATCATTTTAGTTCTGACACTTCTGAGATTGCCTTTTAATACTTAATGATGAGATGTCATACTAAGAACAGTAAACCAACACCATTCAAATGAAAGCTCTCAATCAGTAATATTAATCCCTTTAGCTAAGATTACCTTTCAAAACTGAATATTTTTTCAAGACATACATGTAATGGCACGAACATAAAGTGTCATTCCATTCAAATAAAAGCTATTAACAGGTGCTATTAATTATTTGATTCCCCAGAGTACCTTTCAAAACCGAGTGAGATGTCATAACTTCTCAATTCATTTATAGGCAAAAACACAGTCAATTTAGTGTGGCAATCTAAATGAAAGCTCTTGATGAGTACTATGAGTACTATTAACCACAGCATCATCAGTCTCTGTCAAAGCTTAATGAGATATCGTAAATCTGAACACAGGGGTAAAAACACAAAATGGGGTCAATTTTCTTTATGTATTGAGTACATTTTGCCAAGAAATTTAAACTATTAATGACAAATCACAACCTCTGAGTCAGTACATACTGAAAGAGTTATGATATATTACTATTTATATTTAACAAATCTAGGTTGGCCATTTGAGAATGTGCCTGAGATTGAGCCCCAAGTATACATGTACCTAAGGTAATTTTTAACAACTACCGAGATTGACCAACTGAAAGTTGATATTTAATAGTATGTTATTGCCACAAGGGCAGAACATTTTTAGCCGACATTTCGAGTGCTAATCCTTTGTCACAGCAATTTTAAAATGTTTTAATGAATCTATTTCCATTTTAAGTTTCTTATCTTTTTTGCCACATTTTGGAAGGCTATTAAATAAATTGAATCAGATAAAATTTTCCATCAAAATCTTTATTGCAAATAAAATTGAAACACATTTCTATGTGCGATTTTTTGTGTGTGTCAAAGCAATTGGTCGATTGGTCATACAAAAGAATAACAGATGCTAAATTTTATATGGACTACAGCCGAACATTCAGTGCTTAATAAACTGAGAGCCAGTATCATGGTCCTGCCTGGGGTTCCCTAAGTCACTTGTCAAAAATTCAAAATTTGACATGTCATTATTTCCTAAATTTTTTACTATATTTTTTGTAATTCAAATTTGTTAATGTTACTGGCATAAATTCAATTTTGCCATTCTTGACTGTCACAAATTAACACACACGATGTTGCAATTTCAACATCATGTTGCTTGTCGAAATTTACCCCTGGCAGGGCCAAAATACTTGTATGTTTGATCATATTTGAGACCTGCCAACTCTCCCGGTTTCGCCGGGTGTCTCCCAGTTTTTTCCCTTTTCTCCCAGCCTCCCAGCGAAGACCCGAAATCTCCCGGTTTTTCAAGAAAAAAAAGACTTTGAACAATCCAAAGGAAAAATGGGATATTCTCGCATATTTCTTTGGTTTTAGTGCCAATGCCGGCTTGAACCTCTAAAAGCTTGTTTTCTAATCAAAAAGTGCGATATCTGCTCGTGAATCGCGTTCTTACTGCCATTGCGTTGTTCGGCCGGGATAACGTGCACTATGGACTGGGTATGAGATCGACCTTGCCTCGATCTCATGATTTGCTTCCCTGCAGTCTTTGTGGTATTTCACAGGCCTAAGGGGGACCGTCCCAACAATTTTTGTTCATGATTAGGCTGTATTCATTAAAAACCAGGAGGGGGGAGGAGGAAATTGCATAAAGAGTACTGAATTTTTAAAATCCCCCCCCCCCTAAAAATGCTACAAAATTATGCATCCCCCCATACCTGCTTGGAAAATTTTTGTATCCCCC
>JAOBYG010205638.1:0-10113 GCA_025403545.1 Epizoanthus stellaris
CAAGGTTCCAGTAGTTGAGGGTCTTAGCCAGACCGCTGAATGCGGTTCACAGCAATTATTGTCTGAGACGTTGAGTAGTGCCCTCAGTAAACAGACCAATAGACAAGTGTGTGGATTCTTTTAAGTCCCCCGATAGACCGTCGAGAGACTAGACCAACGGCTTAACGTTCCTGTCCTGTTAGTGTTCTCTAAAACAAAAAGAATTGTTTGTTGCAAACTTCGAGCAGTCTTCACAAGTCCTCGGTTCATATCAAATGCTGGCAGATCTCATTGAGGTGATAGCAAATGAAATTTCCACAACATTCGTTTTATATTTCAAAGTAAAGATTAGCAATATGGGATTTTTTGACAGGATCTATTTTAAAACTTGTCGTATTTTAAAGTTGACAGCTGAAATGATCAATTTTGACTATCAAGGTTAGTGTCGATTTTTTTCATGTTTCTAGGGTATATTCTGCACAAAATCTTTTTCTTTCAGCTCATTTGGAACAGGTGTTGTATTTTATGTTTTACCGTACAAATAGTTTGAAAGTTTATTTTGAAAAGCGAGATATCAGTTGGGGATACCCATTCTCCACATCCTGTATTAGCAAGTAAAAGCAGGTGAAAGTTGTACATGGGTTGTAAAGTCAATTAGAAGTTTCATAACACAGAGTATGCTAACTGTACGGGATGGAGACCATGCATTACATTTTTCTCGAGGCAGGTAAGCAAAATTCATGTTCCAAAGACAACTCTAGTCACAATGGCCGTGGTGTATCTAATTTACTAAAATTAGAGTAAGGTTTAACTATGTGACTACGGTGCTGTGACAACAACTAATGTTGATGGAAGATTTAACCCCCGGTCAAAGTTAGATATCTTAGGATCATATCTCTTGTGTTAGGCACCTATCAATGTAGACCTTGAGGGGAAAGGGGCTGGGCACTGGTGGGGAAGTCCAGCATGCGAGCAATTTAATTACACCAGTTATTACGTACAGGTGATGCTCAGCCACCACATAGCATGATGTCATGGCTTCAGTGCAAAGGCCAGGGCAAGACAAGAGATGTGGCATTCGAAGATATTCAGCATGACATTTATGCAATTGGTACACAGGTTAGTGGACGGTTATAGTTTATTGGTACATAGATTCGTGGACAGTCGTGATTTATTGGTACACAGGTTGCTACTTCCTTGTTATTGAAGCAGGCTAAAAACTATTGTACCATTATAACTTAAATGTGAAAAGATTTGAAGATAATCACAATTGAATGAGAAAATGGAATTTTCGTGATTTCCTTAATTTACCATTGAAGGAGACCTGAAACTATAATGCCAAAGGTGTTTCGAACTTAGATCTGAAAACAGGCTTGAAAATACTCAAAGTTGACTGAGAAAGAGGAGTTTGTATGATTTCCTTGTTTGGAATATTCCTATGATTGACAACTGTCGATCATCCCCAAAATTTGATTTCAGTTGCCATAACTCTGTCGAACGAATTGCAGGATTCTGCAAATTAATTTAGTGTTGGGTACAACTCAGTTTATCTGTAGAAGCTTTTGAAAAACGTTCATTGTTAGTGTTTTTCCACATAGTCAATAGGTGATGTGACCTTATTCAACCAATCAGAATGCCTGAAATGCCAAGAAATGATAAAATCTATCAACTAGAATTTGTGGATTTAAATATTAGACAGCATGATCTTTTTCAAGAAGTGTTTGGAAGCTATTTTGAGAGCAACGCATTTTCCGGTGTAGGTAACTTAACACAGTTACAGGTCTAAAAAGTTCAGTATATTCCTGATATGGCCAACGGATTGTCAGTTGTTGCAGACAATTGGTGCCGTTCCACGCAACAATTCAACATTTATTGAGTAGCAGCTGGCCTACAAGAGAAAACAATGAAAGATAAAACGTGCATCGGGTTAAATTTAGCCAGAACTGACGTGCTTGAAGTTTACAACACTTTTCAGTACACAGGAGATGAAAGTGATGAAGACCACAAAGTTGTTATAGCGAAATTTGAAGCATACTGCTCACCAAGGAAAATTATCATTTATGGTAAACATATATTCAACAGCAGAGTTCAGGGAACCACATAATGCAGTGATTCATATTTTACTGACCTTCGTTTGAAAGCGAAAAACTGTAAGTTAGACGTCCTGACTGAATATTTAATGTACGTGACAGGAATGGTGGAGGAATAGGGTCCCTCAGACCAGGTTCGGGACGACAACTAGGAGAGCTGGAACTATCACTAAAAAAGCTATCGATATTGTCAAGTTAGTGAGGTGTTGAAGTCCCATTTGAAGTCCCTTGGAACTCCTGAACTAGGAAATTTCAACATGCACTGAGTTAACCAACTGACTCATAAACAACATGGCGGAAATCAACCCAAGCAAAGATCAAAACATTGCAGTTTGCAAGGTTACAAACAAAGCAAGCAATGTGGAAAGTGTGATGGAACTCATCAGAATGAACAATGTCCTGCACAAGGTAAGAAATGCAATTTCTACAACAAATTCCATAATTTTGAGTCTCTTGACAGAAGCACAAAGAAACACTGTTGCCGAACCTGAACCAGATTTCTTATTTGGATTGCTTGACGTTCAAAAACCTTACTGAACTCATCAGGAGAAAGCTGTTCAGTCTATGTGATAAATAGCATTAGAGGTGGAGAAGAAGAAGAATGGCAAGCAAGTATCGTGATCAGTGGAAATAATTTGAAATTCAAAACCGATACGGGCAAAATGCAATGTGATTCCACTACCAACCCACAAGAGCTTTAAGGTTGACAGTCCCGTGATGTGTCCCAGTGGCATCAAACTGTTATCTTATTAGCCGAATTCATATTAGAGGATGGGAAAAGCGTGTTAAGATGAGAAACTCATCTAATATGAATCCGGTAAAGGACGAGTTTCCCGTCTCGAAATCATCCTTCCATTTTCCCGTCGATTCAGAGAAGATTCATGCTATCAGTCATATACATGAAGAGCTTGCAACAGTTCCTCGGTATCGCGCAGTATCTGGCCAAGTTCACTCCAGATCTCTCTACACCAACCACACCTTTACGGAAGTTGTTGCAGAATTATTCTGAGTGGTCCTGGGAGCCAGAACAACAAGCTGCTGAAGTACTATGATGTCACCAAATTAGTAACTCTGTCAGTGGACAGCAGCACGTGTTACTTCAAGAGAATCGATCGGTATCCTGCGCATCACCGAGAACAGGTATGTCCAATTAGTGCCAGAGCTCCTTGCCATTGTGTTTGGTTGTGAATGATTTCATGTCTACATCTATGGCTGGAGAGCCACTGTGGAGACAGATCACAAGCATCTTGAAATTATCTTTCAGAAACCACCACATCAAAGCCCTCTGAAGTACAGAAAATGCTTATGAAATTCATGCGGTATGACCTGAATGTGGTAGAGAAGAAGGGCAAAGAGCTTCTAATGAATTGCAGACACACTCAGCAGAGCATACCTTCCAGAAGAGGCAAATGAGTTACATGATGACCTGGAAGTAGACGCTATACTTCCAATGTAAGAGGAAAAATTAAAGGAGCTGCAAGATGAAACAATAAAGTGTACTGTCTTTCAGAGTCTGAAATCAGTTGTAGGTCAAAGCATTTACAGTCACGATCCACAAGCAATTAACCCATATTGGGATTTTAGAGAACAGCTTTCCCTGTGTGATGGTGTACTATTCAAAGGTATCCAAGTCTATGCAGCCACAAATGCTTGTAAGCAATACACCAAGTACATTTGGAAGCTGAAGCATTCAAGAAACGTGCCATTTATTCTGGCCTGGCCTGGGACAAGGCATTCAAGAGACGTGCCATTCATTCTGGCCTGGCCTGGGACAAGGCATTCAAGAGACGTGCCATTTATTCTGGCCTGGCCTGGGACAAGGCATTCAAGAGATAGCTGACAAATGTTCAGTGTGTAACAGTTTGAAGAATCACCAACCCAAAGAAACACTTAAGCCCTGTAGGGTTTCGTTAAAGCCCTGGGAAATAGTTGGAACTGACATGTTTGATCTTGAATGCCACAGTTGATTGCTACTGAGGATGCTTTGAGTTATACCATCTGCCTTCAAGCAAGTAAACAACATGCAGTCATCATTAAACTGAAATCCTAGATGGCACAACACGGCACCCCAGATGAACTTGTTTCAGATAATGGGCCTCAATTTCAAGGTCTGATTTTGAAACGTTTGCCACTACGTGGCAATTCAACACACAACCAGTTTACCTAAATACCCTCAGTCAAATGGCGCGGCTGAGAGAGAGCATTACAGACACCAAGCCATAGTCAGAAGTGCCACTGACCAACCAAGGTCATATATTGTAAGCAGACAAGGTAGAAACCTACAGATAGAACAGGAGAGACCTCCTCAAAGTTGATGAACAACCAAATATTTTCAAGCCAGATGAATATCCTGGCATCTTGGCACCACAACCGACTAGCTCAGGCGACTAGGTAGTGAGCAGCAACGTCAGTCAACAAAAGCAGAATTCTCCTACACCAATAATTTATCCCAGAGTACAGATCCAGCACAGTGAGAATGTTGTGAGTCTTAGAAGATCGGGACGATCAGAAGACCACCCCACTTTGAGGACTACAACATGAACTGAGATCTAAATGGACAGACAGTTATCCGTTTTGTTGTTGAAGCATTTTAATATTTTATAAACTGCTCATTTTGACGTTTTTCAAACTGATAAAGATTCCTTTTTAAAAAAGGGGAAAGATGTAATGACTTGTCATACATCGAAGTGTGATAATTGCAAGTGATTGCATGATTGCTCACGTCACTGGAAAAGTTGTGTGTGCATTTTGTACAAGTTTGAACATGGCTACATGTATTACAGGCCTTGTCTCCTAATTATAGCACAACAACAAAACAGGGCCACCATCTTGGATTATTTGCCAACTTCCTAAACTTGTCTAAATTGCTTTGAAAATATACTTAAACAGTAGAAATTACATTAAAGTGTTACCTTGGAAACAGTGAAGAACATTGAAACGAACACATAAAAATGTCTGCAGCTAATGTTGGGAGAAGTCAGAAACTTTCATATTATACTTTTAATTGTAAGCATGTATGAGTTGATGAACTTTCAGTATGTGGTCAGCAGGCCAGGCAGACATTGACAAGTCAGAAAAATATTGTATCCCCTCTGCAAAACATTCCCCTATGTTTTTGTGGGAAGAAAAACTTGGTCGCCAATATATTCACCAGTATTTTCACTCACTTGTTGTTTTGAAGAGCTAGCGCTTGAAACATCAGCTAAAAATATCCACTGTCCTTTTGAGTACTTGGCCTACTAGCAGTAGCCTGTTGCAGGCACTCAGAAAAAAATGAAGGAAAGAAAGAGAGGAAGGGGGAGGGGAGATAAGCTCCAACTGTTCACAGCAACGTGATTCGGGTTGGCGCGTGACCCAACTGCCAATCAAAACCTGTTTCAGAGAATGCAATGTTCAACACACGACAATCAATGACAATAGGCGGCTTTACACTACATCCCAAGATTGCTAAGCAAAATTTCAAGTCAAGTAAAATTTCTTTTCTTGGCACTTTACACACAAATAAATACAGATACCTAAGTTTACTTATGCTAATAAAGAATTGACAGGTTTCAAGAATTGACAGGTTCAACGTAGCACAGCCGGCCAGGTTGGTACATTTCCATGTGTAGTTTGTTTCGCTCCATGCACTTCAGGGTAATTTTAATTGGTCCACAATAGACGAAACTTGTCAGATTTAATTGGGCTCTTTGTTTAAGATTGCCAAGACTATCCTAAGGCTATGTCCACACTAATACGTTTTCGAAAACCTCCATTTTCATCTTATCGAAAACGGATAAAAAAAATTTGCATCCACACTAGCGTTTTCGACCGTCCACACTAGAGGCTGGAAAACGAACAAAATGATGTGTTTTCGTTCCCAGGCTCTTCTCGGACGTTTTCACAGTTCAATAAGCATGCCCAAATAGCGCCAGCGATACATTTAATCTATTCTCGCCCACTGGGCCATGCATAATTCTGTTTAATCCTGTTCCACACTAACACGGCAGACCTCCGTTTTCAAATTGAAACGGAATAGTGTGGACGGGGCCTAAGTTGGGATTTTTTTTAACTTGAGTTTTACTAGATCCATTAAATTTGCCAACGTTGATGATATGTCAAGAAAAATTTCTTAATTTTTTACTTAGGCCTTTACACACATTTTTCGTGCTAAGTAAACTTAGTGGCTCCTAAGTTTTACTTTACCTAGTGTAAAGTCACATATTATTTCTTTTGTGTTTTGGCTTTGTTAATATATCTTTGTGAGAAATGCATGGTGCTCTTGCTAAACTTTGTTTCGCAATTGAAAAAAATGGACAATTTTTGTCAAGACACCCAGTGGAAATTTAACGTAAATAAGTCTCCCCTGGTAAAAAATTCCAACAGAACTTATATAAATTTATTTGAACTTTTTTTGGTCTCGAATACAGCTCTGATTTCAGCTATCTTTTATGAACTTTGTTGTTGCTGTACTAGTACCGCATCTACAGCAACAAACTAGACTTGTGAAAAGTTGATTCACAGATCAGAGTAGGAGATCTGCATCAATATTTTGACTGAAATCTCCATTTGAACTGAAGATTGTTTCGAATACGAAAAGTTAATTTAATTACTTTTTCACAAATTCTGTTCAGCTACGCTTGTGACAGTCCAGTCTGCTCGGTGCCTGTATGCATGCCAAGATCTGCCAATTAAAGGCCGTCTAAATTAAAAACGACAACCTCAGACAGGCATATAGGTCTTCGCAGAAAAGAAAAATTAATTTAGAATCCCACTCAAAACTGACATAACTGTGACAAGCGAATGGAACTGACGTTTCAAAGCCATCAGAAGAAGTTCAGCATTGCAGAGTAACAGTTACAGTGTATTTCTCTCTCGAGAGAGAGTGCTAGAATCAAGAGCTACGTTTACTGACATTTATCGTCCAGTTGGTGTAGGACCAGATAGGAAATTCCTCGACAACATTCTCTAATGGCAATTACTCCCATGTACATACATTTAATAAATGTCAACGAAATGCAACTGAACGGTTCAAAACATCTCACAAACTGAACTTAAAGGAAATTTCAGTGTCGGTACAGGTCATGCAGACAAGATTGCTCGCCAAGACTGTCAAATGTTATCTGTATTCCGCTAGCATTTGGATGAATTGATCATGACTAACTGCTGACATGCAAACGAAAATGTTGAGCGCTAGCCAGTTGTCGGTCTCAGAGCAAGAGTTGCTATTCGATCAATTCCACTATTCGTCAACACACACAATTCCAGTTTCTTTCAAAACTAGACTTCCAGGTATCTTTTGTATTTCTTGTGAAGTGATTCGATGCCAAGCCTAAGGAATATTTTGTGGAAAGAAGACATTTTCCACAGCCACGAAACAGTTAACTGGAGATTTCGCACTGAAGATCACGCTAAAGATGTTTTGAACGTCACATTCAGGCAAACAGACCAATCAGAGGCTGATAACGGTTATCATGGCACAAGCTTTGGCGTAGATGTTCATAAAACCCATATCTTCATTCTGTCTCCCAAGCCCCACTCCGTAGTTTCTATCTTACCGGCCGGGGCCTGAAACAGGCTAACTCGAAGACATAATATTATATTGTAATATTATATTGTAATATTGTAATATTGTAATTATTATGTAGAAAATTATTTTTTGTTAGAAAGTAGTCTTCTAGAGTTTTACACGGGTATATTTTACTAAGGTGCCTGGAGTGTCTGATGTAGAGAATGTGAAAAAAAAGTAAATTTGTGTTAATTGCTTGCTTTCAATAGACGTCACATACGGTTAATCCGGGAACTTTTCCTTTCAGATGACGGGCAAATGACAACAGTCGCCATTTTCATTTGAGTTTGTATTGTTCTAGAGAAACAGTATTCCGCCGGATAGTTGCTCTGTTTTTGGTTGCACAAATCGCCCCAGTAGAGACAAAGGTAAAATCCGACTTTATTGTACCCACAATAATTGTACACAAAGCCGGAAAATATGCCGTGAAATCAGCAGAAGATGCCGCCTACATCATATAATGGCTTGCAAACTGTCACAAAATCAAACAAATCGACTCTCCCCTGCTCGAGTATGCAATGAAACCTCGTGAAAGGTTGTTGTTTTGAGTTTTACTGCACAATTGTGTGTGACACAATGACAGGACTTGCTTTGTTTATCCAGTACTGAGAAGATCGAAGTTTATAGTTGGTGAATAATAAGTCGTTGTATAATAATGTGTTTCATGACTCGGTTCACCGAGCGAGATCTTTGCAGGCCTTGAACGTTCGCTAAAACTGGTTAAGTTATTAGGCCAAGCTGTTAGTCTACACTTTAATACCCTGTTTGAATTGTAGTTGTAATGAAACGTAACTGCTACTTGTGTCCAACATAATAAAATTGAGGAAAGGCAAACTGCATATTTCCTGCTGACAGTCTTCAATGGGAAAATGAAGGTTCGGAAAATCTTTAAAATCTTTGGCGAATTCATCCTTTTTACACAGTACGGATCCACACCGTCACACAAAGATATTTTTTCCTCGGTATATTGATTGAACATTCAGTTCTAGAGTGAGAAAAAGCAACGCATAGTTCTTCTTCCCGCCATCTTGAGTTTGTTTGCCCGTCATTTGCCTCCCGGAAGTGAACTTTTGTCACGTGATTGAAAGCGAAGAATTGAAATATCTAATTACCAAAATGTACATCACGGACTAATTAACTAATCTGCCAAGTATGGCTGTGCTACCGTTTATAATAAGGAAGTTAAAGAGGGGTGCCATAATGCCCCCCCCCGCCCCCATGCACCTCCCAGCCGGATTGAGGCCGAAAAAGTCCGGCCTCGGTAGGGTTAAAATGAAAGTAACTTCTGAAATCATCTTGATCAGAACGTGCGTAGAACTTTATAGTCTCTTTTTAAAAATCCATTTATTTCGTGTCAAATTTCTTTTTGCATTCTTTTATTTCTTAGACATCCCGCGTCGAATTTCCGCTCCCTCAATCGCGCTAAGAGCGACGCTAGAAGCGACACAAAAACAACCACAGTATGGGCGCGTGACGGGGCGCGTGGTAGATTCAGGAACCGATCATAGGCTGATTCCCTGAGAAATTGCATTGGTATAACAAGATGTAGAAAATTATGTCTTGACAACAAAAATTGTTGGTGCATTTATCTTGCATTGCGTCCGCGTGACATGCCTTACGCAATGAATTTCTCTAAAACGCAATACTAAAGAAATTGTGTTCGTATAACAATATCTTGACAACAGAAAGTATCCGGTGTGTCTGCAGCGTAATTTTTACGAAAAGAAATTATTAGCAGGCAAATGATTATAAACCAACGCACAACATGTCATGATGTATTTAGCAAATGTACGATAGCTTCCGTGGTATGTACTCTTAGACCACGTTTTTCGTCATCGAATGGTCAAAATGTTGTGGATTCATGAGGCGCTATCGTACATTTGTTTTTTTACAACAAGAAATTGAAATACTCAAACGTACCGGCTGTTGAGCGATAAATTTAGATTGGGAAACAATTTTTAAAAGTGTCATTTTCAAAGTCATTTTAAGTGTCATTTTAAAGTGTCATTTTTTAAAAGTGTGCGCGCGCACTGGTGAACTTGACCTACAGTGGTGTCGGTGTACAGTGATGACGCGTAAATCGTGGTTTGTACTGTTATAGACGATGGTTTTCAACCAATCAGAAAGCGAGAATATCACGATATGTTGTAAAACAAATAGTGGATCCCTTTTGAATTTTTAGAAGATAATTTCATCTTTTTCTTGACAGTCATGAACTTTTTCACTGACTCAACTTCTAAACGTTTAATAAACTTTTCTGGAATCCCGTGCTGTCAATTGAATCTGCGTGTCTTCCATATTGTTCACACACATAGAGCACATTAACAGGGACAGTTTGAGTGTCATTATGTGTCATTTGCAACCTCGTTCCCAGGGCCATCCACGCGCCAAAACCCCCGACAAATGACCCTGGTACAGGCTGGATTGTGTGACGTCAGAATGTGCAAGAATCTTGCACATTTACCTGCGGTGAATCATGGGATATTTAACGGTTTG
>JAOBYG010205749.1:0-10112 GCA_025403545.1 Epizoanthus stellaris
ACGGACGGTGTGGCGAAAGAAGGTCGCACAAATACAACCCTCGGGAAGGCCGGGGATTGAACCCGGGACCTTCTGGTTGGGAGTAAGAGATCTAACCGACTGAGCAAACCATGCTCACACTGATGCCGGTGTTAAACTCCCAGATTTCTATATATATTCTGTCGTATTATATCTTGCTCGTGTTTTTGCTTTAAACTTTCGGATTTCGTACATTTTTATCTCTTCCTTGTATAAACCCTCGGATTATCACTTCTTGTCCACAACTTCCAAGGGTAATGTCATATGGACACCCCTCCCAAGATTTTCAATGTAGTTGGAGATAACGACTAGTACTTTGACATGCAAATAGCCAATTAGTTTCCATGGTAACAAGAACATGCTAATTAATAATTGGTTGCTATGGAAACAGCCATTGTAAATCACGTCCGCTATTTTGACTGCCATCTTAGATTTTCTATATTTGAATCCTTTTGCTGATTTTTAGTCAAACGATTAAAACAAGTAAAAACACGATTTTGTACAAATTGATGTTAAAAACAAAAAAATCTGAGTTTAAACCACTTTTCTTCAAAAAGTCCCATTTTCTGAAGGAAATACTAATTTGCATAACTTATTCCGCATAAATTATGAATGATGACCTTACCCTAATTAACTTCAAACGATATCTCATTAATTTGGCTACAGCTGCAAAAAGATCATGTTAATTGCTTCAAAGGCAAAAATTGGTAGGTCGGAAAATCTTTTGGGGAGTCAATCGGGGTTGAAGAGTTAAAGGTAGGATAGTATAAAAACCTATCTATGATTAACAACTAACCTTTATCCTTAGACACCGAACGTCCCCGCGTTCTCAAGTGTCCTTCGGATCAGAGCAAACAAACGGACCAGCATGACGTCAGGGTAACCTGGGATTACCCGACCTTCCAGGACAATTATGACGCGCAGCCAGATATCAGAAGTAACAGAAATCCGGGATCCCAGTTTTTCTGGGGCGTTTACCCGATTATCTACACAGCAACGGACAAGGCTGGAAATAACGCCTCTTGTGAATTCAACGTCAAAGTTGGACGTAAGGAACTACTTTTATTTTAACCAACATAATAATAGTGTCGGCAGAAAGCAAGTAAATTTAGCGAAGTGTCATTATATATACTTGCGCTCTCTATCTGTTCCACAACATGGGTAAAACTTATGGTGAGCCACAAACAATCGTCGCAAGGTACGTCCTATTCTAGCCCATAAATGATTTGCATGTGACATCACGAAAAACTTAAATCGAAAGTATGGAACTACTGAAGTTATGTCTTTTATATGTTATAGGGTTCTGTTGTGCAAGTCCTTCTGCGAATGTTTGGGATGATGGGGTGTTTTGATTCAGAGTTATGGATGTTTGACTTTCTTAGCCACAAACCTTTGTTGTATCCCGTTGGCCCACCGGCGAGTCACGAAAATTAACAAACTTGTGCTAATTGGAATATTTTGGCTTGACAAATCATGGATAGTGAGTTTAACTTGGATCTGTAGGAAAACTAGATGGGTTAAATTTGGTTTTGCCAATAAATTTGAAGATTTGCCTGCCATGTAGGTGTACCAAGTTAGTTCGGTACCATAACCCCCTATGCATGGTGCAGTGGGGTAAGGGGAGTTCTGGTACTGGACCAAGTGCGCTACATAAACAGACTGTTTCGGGCACTTCTTACTAGTATTACTCAATAAGAAATACAAAAGTTCGTGTGAGTAAATAGTAACTAGTTTAATGTAAGGGAGGGACCATTTGATATCGTGGGGTGGGGGTGGAGGAATGATTTGCGAGCAATATTATGTTTTTGCCCAGGAATGGGCCTGCAAATCGTTTTTCGCTTTTCCCTCTCTTTCTCTCTCTCTTTGTCTCTATAATTTTGTGTCGTGCAAATTCTTTTTTGGCTTTTCGGCTCGTGCAAATCTTTTTTTACAAATTCTTCCACTCCCCTCACAAAATCAAATGGTCCGTCCCTAAGTTTTAATATTTTTCACTTATTCTATTTTATCGTTGATGAAACGTGGCCAGAATTTTTCCTAACGTCATATAGTTCCATTTCCTGTTTACAGCGGTGCCGTGCCCCATGTTTGCGCCTCCCAAGCACGGCATTCGAGCTTGTAACAAGAAAACGTCTACTGCTAACGGCGTGCACTACGAGATGATATGTACCGTGCAGTGCAAGAAGGATCACGCCTTCGTATCCCTGGCTGCCAACTCATATCTGTGTTCGTCCTCGGGCATGTGGAATAGAGTTATCGGCGCTCCCATGCCCGTGCCCCCCAATCAAAAGCCGTGGCCAGATTGTGCACGTGAGTTTTAAAATGTTCTAGAACCCCTCCCCTTTATGATTTTCAAAATAGTTCAAGGGTTTGCTCTCCAACTTGGTGTAAATGATATTTAACTTTTACCGGTAATTTAAGCGTAGTCATGTGTTTGTTATTTGCCCTATTCCACTATTACGTCACAGTTTGTTTACATTTTACAAACGCAAGAAAAACACGCACAAACTGCAATTTTCTGCCTTTAAGAAAGAGAAACCCTTGTTTCTGCACATTTTAATTGATTCCAGAATGAAATTGATTTTGGACTTTCAAAATCCGTGTTACTATCGCATTCCAGGTTGTGGGATTAAAGTGGGGGAAACGAAATGTAAACAAACCACATTTCAGGTCAGTTCACAAACTAGCGAAGCTGTGAAACAACTTTGTTGCTACTTTTCATTGTTCATACGATAATATGAATCAGATATAATATCAAGATGATGGATTTGAACCTTTACCAGCAAAATAAATCACTTTTTTTATTACATTGAAGAAAATTATGACGTAATAATGAAATTGGGCAATTGGTTGTCATGGTTAATAGAGCCAAAACAGTGAATATTTTGCAATTAATTGAAACTATCTATTTGAAAATATCGTTTATCAGTATGATCAGTATAATTGCTACGTATTATCAGCACAAATAAATGAAAACGCACATAAATTATAATTTCAGTGTTCGGAAGAAGAAAATGTCTAATTTATCGACGAGGTTAAGAAAAACGTCGAACTTTTTTTATTTTTTCAGTAAAACTGAACAGGTCAAACATCTTGAAAATAACTTCAGAAAATGTCTTCCTCATTAGAGAACAGGTTGCTAAAACGTTTGTGAGGACTGAAAAGTCTGAGAAAAGGAAACACTTCCCCCATGCTTTCTAGGGTTAACTACGTCAACGTCTTACTAACGTCTAACATTTAAAAGTATTCTAAGATGTAATCTAGCAACGAAAACGTATAATTTACACGAATTTTACATACGTTGACCCTAAATTTAGACTTTCTGAGCACGAACCGTTAAATTTAATCCACCTTAATCTTTGAGCTCCGCTACCTGTATAGTCTAAACCGGAGTTCCCATGCGGGTGGAGCCGGCGTGTGTGGGACCTCTGCAGAGGCTCTGCTCTCCATAACCTACACTCCTAATGAGGGGGTAGGTGGAGCAGAGATGGGGGCTCATATTTTAGAAAATTTACAATTTTGTTTCGCGCGATCAATTTTAACTAACTATAGTTATAATGTAAAAACGAAAATGTGTAGACGCGAATTAAAGCTTAAAAGTTTATTCGAATGCTACATGTGAAGAAAAATAGTGTTTGAGTGCTTGTTGTCAGAGTTATCTTTCTTGCATGTGTTTGAAACTATTGATACCATGAGCTAATTGCGTCACGTATATTTCTCTAGCGGAACAAGTTCCAAGTGCAGCCAAGAAAAAGTTTACCTTCTACACGGGTTCGTGTCTGACAGGAAATGACCAGAGCGCTCTTAACCAAATACGTCAGAACTTTCTTGTTGCAGTGAAGAACAGTCCGTTGGCAAACTTTGCCTTATGTTCGCACAACAATGGCGAGGACTGTGTCGTAGAAAACGTCAAGGTGAAACAATAATCTGATGATGCAATTGTTTAAGCTTAGTTTCCATATAATCGTCCGAATCATCCCGATCGTCCCGATAGTTTCAAAATGTGTCTAAAAGATCGGGGCGATTCTATGGGACGATCACAAACGATCCGGGCGATCCGATCAATTGCGATCGCTTGGATCGCTAGCAATTATATCTGGACGATTGGCACGAACGTGAACGATTGCAAGTGATCAAATGGAAACCGCTCTCAGGCGATTGGGACGATCTAAATCTATCCCAGAATGCAGCATTGCTCTCGCTGTCGGACCCAGTAACGACCGCGCGGTCTCACTTCTGTAGAACATCGAGGCGATTATATGGAAACCGAAAATCGCCAGTAACGCCCCAATCGTCTCGATTGCTTGGATGCTTTTTTGGACAATCGGGGCGATCCTGACGATAAATATGGAAGTCAGGCTTTAGTATGCGCCTGACAATCAAAGAAATCATTAAGCCATGTTTCGATTACTATAAGCTGCCGGCGAGTGTCAACCGTAAAAAAGGTTACTTATTACCGCTATAAACCGTTCAATTAACTATCAACTGTCAAACGGCCTAAAATTTTACCGTCAACCGTAAGAGCAACCTCCCCTCACTTTAAGACCCTCACAGTTAGCGACTGCCGCAGACAGTTTGATTACCGGCAACCTGCGATCAAACGCTCTACGGCAATCGCCGACTGTTCATTGTGTTTCACTTGATACACTAGGTGCCACGATATCACCATTAATTTGACAAAAAACGACTCTTTCTCCAAAACTGTTCATTAACTTTTTGTTAAATTTTGTATAAAATGCTATTGCTGCTTGGACAGTTGTTTAAGAGTTTTATCGGACAAATCCAACAGAGGGAAACAAATTTAAAGATGCCGCCATCTTAATTTTGTTTTAACACATTTTTCTTAGATACTGTTTGTCAGAAATCTCTCACATTGCAAAAGATCTTTCTTCTACTTGTGATTAATAATTTCCAAAGTTTGATTCAAAGAAAATTTATTGCGCAAATTTTGAGAAATCCTGATGTTTTGAAAAAATTAAGGTGGTTTTTGGTTAATGGTTGCCATGGAAATGCAGGTCAAGTCTTTTATAAAACACAGATACAATAACTAACGTTTTATCAAACAACTGTCCAAATATAAGCACATATAGAACAGTTTAGTTACTGAACTATTATCAAACAAGAGAAGAGTGTTCTCAAAATTATAAAACTGTGTCAGCCACCTTAATAAGTTTTAATGTTAGCAAAATGTCTTTACTATGCTTACTAAACAATGAGAAAAAATAAGTTTTTCCGCACTTTTAAACTGGCAGTACTTCCCGTTAAGCTATATGGCACTGACCTTCATCACCAAGTGAAGTTTAAGTAAGAACTGACGTCTTTTTTTTGTCTAGTTCTTTTACATTTCTTGCTGTTTTAAAAGTTTTCAAAAATGTTTTTATTTTCTAACATGCATAATCAATGTACTGTTAGTACATCGTATAGCGTACCTCATTCAATGATACACGTACATGCACCCTTCCCCCGTTACAAAACTTCCATGTTGTCCCTTCTAACATAAGTAATGTGGTGTCATAGTATGGCATCTTCATAGCAATTTTGGCACTTTTGCTCGATTGATAACCGAATTCTCTTATTATCCTCTAGAACTGGCCGAAGGTAGGATAAGACGCATTGGAATGTTACGTCATCACGGTAAACACCAGTAATGTTTGAGAAACTATTCACACTAGCTAAGCGATTGGTTTGCTTTACTTCTGTATAATATTTAGTGAATAAAATAATGAGAACATCAATTTTTAGTATACCAGTCAGTCTGGTTTTCATGTTGTTTCAGGATATAGATAATGGAGTTGAGCGCCATGCCCCTCCTGATTATCTAAGCACCCTTTCTGAATTTGCTTTATATATCCTGAAGAACACCTGCACTTTGGTGCTTTTACGTAATTTGACACAATTTCGGCTATTTTTCCCCTAACAGACTGAACTGCAAATGTTGTTGAAATCTGACGCTATAAAGTACACTAGCAATAGCCCCAAAATTTTCAGCTCCAGTTTTCATATTCACAATGTCAATACAATTAATACAAAATAACTAGTTTGTAATGAGAATAAAGTAGCTGATCAAAGCTAGTAAATTCTCTTAGATAAACCTTTAAATTCTCCCGAACTATTTTTGGACAAACTCTATAGGGATAATTTGGCAAGATTAATTATTTACATTAACAGTAGCACAGAATACTCTAAACACTACTTAGCGGGTGAGTGACTGTTCAGGCTAAGGATGTTTGAGAACCTGAAGCCGATGGTTATCCCAGTCACATACAATAATTGTATTGTCACTGAGTATGGATACACCTGAAGGGTAACTGAACTGCCCTAGACCTGTACCCTCAGTACCCACTGTAGCAATCACACTCCCCTCCAGTCTGAACATCACCAGACGGTGATTACCAAAGTCACTTACAATAATGTTCCCACAGTTAGTACTGGCAATGCCCCATGGCCAGAAGGTTGCTCTTATATTATCTTCAGGTGGTCCAATCTTCCTCACATACTGACCCCTCCTGTCAAACAGCTTGACACACCGACCACCATAGTCTGTTACTATGTAGTGATCGCTGTGGTACACACAGGCCATCGGGGCTTGAAGCTTTTCATTCCCAGTGTCACCAAATTTGAGAGCTAATTGGCCGTCGGGTAGGAACACCTGAATTCGTTTATTTTCTTTGTCCGTTACAATAATATTTCCTTCCTCAGTAATGAAAAGTGCACGAGGATTTTTCACTTGCCCATCTTGGTTTCCTTTGGTTGCAAGGTTTCTCAGGAAAGTGCCATCCTTAGTGAACACAGAGACAGTGTGATTTGTACAATCCGAGACAATGATGTTGTTTTGACTGTCATAAGCAACTCCTGCTGGCTGCTGAAACAATCCTCGGCTGCTGCCTTTCTGGCCAAATTGCCGTAAGTAGTCACCATCTCTGTCAAATATTTGGATTCTGCAGTTGTCCTTGTCCGACACAGCAATTTCATTAAGCGCTATATTGACAGCCACACATATTGGTGCATCAAATTCGCCATTTCGGGTGCCCTGCTTCCCGATCACTTTCACCGGAACAAACTCTCGTGACTTTACAACTTGGAATACAAATGGACTTCCACTGACATCACGTCCTACTACTTTAACACTGACCTCGTGTTCTCCAGCCTCCCGAGGCGTGAAGCAAACTGAGTATTGGCCATTTAGTTTGTCTTTCACATGCACAGGCAGCTCGATCACGTGACCGTGCTGTCGTGGTGTTATGGTCACGCTGATATCCAGTTCTGGGTTGTAACAAGTTTGGCGGAACTGGTTTCTTGTGGTAAACGAAAATGCGGTTTCTTCTGCAGCAAAGGTATTGTTAATAAAGTGCTTCTGAAGTTTAATTCTTGAGTTTTCGATATCAACAGTTTTCTGAAGGCGTCCAAGCTTTAGTGTTGCGAGTGCCTCGCTCGGAATAAAACTGCCTTCAACAGCCACTTCTGGGTCGATTTCCAATTTTACTTTATTCAAAACACTAAATCCCTGCGAAATATCAGCTTTAGTAACGAGAATCTCCAATGTGCTATTTCTCTGCACAAGTCCCTCTGCGAACTCTACTGCTTGCTGCATTCTGTCCACGTGCAAGCTGATATTGTCATGTTGTGTGTCCAGATGATCTCGTGATGTCACTGCTAGTTCCTCCATCTCTGCCACCAGCTCAAGTCCTTGTCGTCGTAAAGCCGCGGTTAACATTTCTACTGCGTTGTCAATATCTGTTTTGAAAGTTTCTAAGTTCTTCTGTACTAATGCCTTGCGCTCTTGTACCTTCTCTGTTCCTCTGGAATACTCCTGAAGTTTCTCTTTGGCCTTAGTTATTTGTTCAGCGATATCAGCTTGATACGCATGGGCGACCTCCTGCATGGGTTGAACGCGATGCGTTTTGTGGTCGAGTGAGAGACACATTTGGCAGATACAAATCGTGCAGTCGTTACAGTAGTACTCGAGGAACTTGTTCTCGTGATGTGGCTGCTGGCAGAACGCTGGTCGTTGTAGCATGGCCTCTAGATCGTCATCTTGAAAATCTTTGAGCGCCAACAAACGATGTCCCTTGTATTCCTTCACGATCTGGTGACCAGCCTCGCACTTTGTGCACCAAAACTTGCTGCAGTCAAAACAGTAACTCGCGTCTTTCGCTTTACCCTCGCAGTTCCCACACGTGACATCTTGGCTTCCCGCTTCTCTCACTGCTACAATGTCCTTCAGCCGATTGATGTAGATGTTGTTGGGAAGCGAGTTGAAGTTTCCATCTGGCTGAGGTATCTGTATGTTGGTTTGACACATAGGACAGAGAATGGCGTCTCGGTTGCCTTGTATGGCTCTCTGTGCCATCGTGTTGAGACAATTCACACAGACCGTATGGACACACGGTAACAGCTTTGGCTGGCCATACGTTTCTTGACAGATAGCACATGTTATTTCGTCATTAAGATTCTCTAAAAAAGCTTTGAAATCCATTTTGGCTTTGATAAAGCAATTTCAAACACCACAATATCCTTGTTCATTCGATAACTGGGCGTGTATTCTGAGAAAGCTATTCACAGTTCCTGGAACAGTTCACAGAACTTTTCACCAATCAGCATATATCTTGACCCACTGTCCCGCTGTTATTCAGTTGTCAGGTTTTATTTGCCCGGAGGCTGAGAAGTGAGCTGTGGAAATCACTCAAAACAAAAATAAAATATTCAGGATTATATATAGGGTGTTTACGAGATGGAATTTGGATAGCATCGCCAATAAAGTGTATTGCGATAGGTAGTAAAGAAGAAAGAGAAATATTTTTTTCTTTTATCTTCAGTTTAAGTTGTTATATATTGCGTTACTATTGACAAAGGTGAATTGTTGGATGGAATCCACATCCAGCTTGAGCTAATGCACTTTCTTTCACCTATTTTTGTTTCACAGATGGTATTACATAATACATATAATAAATTCAGGGCTTATTTTCCTTAAAAGAGTCTTTAACATTAACTCTTAAATTAATATGTAATTTACCAAAATAACGTTAATCCACAGGCCAACCAAGAGGGTTTGCTGCGATCGCTAAACGAGCTGCGAAGTGAGTACAAAGGAGACTGACATCATTGTAAGGCAAGTCTTTATATATTATTTGCAGGAAAATCTAACCATACAACTCCTCCAAACCCTCTTGAGTCTTGGTTGGCCTGTGGTTAATCCGCATTTTCTTACAATTTCTCAATTCCCCTCCTAAAATCTAAAAAAGCTGTCAACTACAGAACTATGACCAAATGAAGCGAGATTCTAATCTTTCAAAACTGGGATTTTGATCAGACTGTTTATTATAAATACAATATATGAACAACATAAACAATTTGAAATGCAGAGCTAGTACGCTCACGCTGCACACGCGTAAAACACATTTCTGACGATTACTCGCCAAGTATTTGATGGATTTTCGTTATCAAGGTATCAAAATAATCATAAGATAAAGCCTTATTTTTTAGAAGTATGAGTTATTTTTTTGGGCAAATTCGTAAAAATTGTAACAGCTTTTTTATGCGGATTTTAGTAGGTATTTTGGCAAATGCTCCGCAGGCGCATGGAACCCTTTTTGCATTCTGGTCTGAAGTAAAGTGTTATTTTGATTGTCCATCGATTGAAATATATGAAACAAACTGAATCCGTTGTCCTTTAAGCGTAGTTTTTAATTTATCTCGCTTCAAAGTCAAAAGTTTGCCAACGAGTTCGAAAGGGTTTAAAGCTCAATAACTCAATCCCAGGTAGCGACAACCATCGGATGCAGTTTGTATATGTTAGTTCGTGTTTCAGTAGTTCTTCGCTAATTTACAAGAACGAATATCTTTGAGCAAGATTTTCCTTGCCTGCAGAGCGCTTTTGGACCTCATGTGGGCCTTTCTTGCCTGAAAATTGTCGGAGGCATTCATGCTATCTTCGATTCGTTGCAGATTATCATATATCTCAACTCTCGGTGCGCCCGGGCGGCACTATTAAAAGCTCAGGATGTGACGGGCATTTCAAAAGGCATCTTCGTGAAACTTCGTAAATTGAACGAGCTTCCACGGTAACATAACAATAGCATGAATAAATCTGCATTCAT
>JAOBYG010205860.1:0-10112 GCA_025403545.1 Epizoanthus stellaris
ATCAAGGCATTCAAGGCAGCAGGCAAGATGCCTGCGCTCCGTAAGAGGCCATCATGGCTGTGATGAGTTTGAGCTCTCGAGCGGCGAGCGCTAGGGATTTTCGGCAGCCACGGTTCCGGTACCGATGAGGGCGAAACCGGCCCAAGCGCTGGGGTGAATTCGTGGATCCGCAGCCAGCTCCCGCTGGGCTTGAGCCAAGGCTGCAACCGGGCCGAGCTCTGCCAAGAGCTGGTAATAGCGCTCCATGAGAGCACGCGTCGAGCGATCATCGACCAGGATCAGGCTGGCGAGTACGTTTTGTGCCCCGGCATAGAGAAAGGCGTCGGCGAGCGCGATGCGATCGGACTCGCTACTGACCTCACCCGCCAGGTGATGGGACTGGCCGGTCTGGCAAGCTCCCAATACGATCAGCTCGGCGTCGGTCCGCAGGTCGAGGATCTCCGGGATGGTGAGCCAGCCGTCATGCTCGTCGCTGGCTGCCAGACGAAGGCTCGACAAAAGCGGCAAGCCGGCAATACTGAGACCGTGCGCCGCCACATGCACTCGCGTGGCCGACGCCAGAATCCTGCGGAAATGTGTTTCGCTGGCGGCCTGGCCGACCACCGGCTGCGCGCCGGTAAGCTGCGCTACCCGCCGCGCTTCCTGCGCGGCACCGACCCGCGGTGTGGCGGGGTCTTCACCATAGCCGAAGCTCCAGCGAGTGATTTCGCCCGACGCCGATCGCGGCCGCTCGGCCGCCTGCTCGATGCCGAGCACGACAGCCGCCGGCAAACGCAGCAGGCTGAAGCGATCGATCAGAGGTGCTCGCTTGCCGGCTGATTCGAGCCTTATGGCTGCGAAAGGCAGGTCGTGAAGCGGGCCGTGGGGTAATAAGAGAAGTCTCTCGATGCCCTCCAACATGCCCGATCGATCAATAGGAACGAGTATCGAATCTGCGAGCGATTCGGCCACTGGGTGCCAAGCATGGGCCGGCTCTTCTCGGGTCAGCAAGGATCGTAGAAGGTCGATCTGCAATCTGATCGTCGCCCTATCGAAGGGCAGCGGTAGCCACTGAGTACGCTCGCCGTTCGAGACCAGGGCGGCCGATCCTTTAGTCGTGACGACGAATTCGATCAGGGCCGATCGCTCCGGCAGGGCGGCGCGGGTGGCGGCCAATGATCGGGGGCGCAAGAGCCCGATCATCGAACGCTCGGCGACTCTGAGTCGCGATTCGAGGATTCGATCCTCCCAGGCTGCATAATTCCGATAGCGGCTTTCATTCGCCGCCGACACCGCCGAAAAGAGGTCCTGTGCAGGCTCCGCCGGCAAGGGCGACGGAACAACGGATCGCTGCGACTGCGGCCCACGGGTCGAAACCACCAGGTTGCGCAGGGCCCGATGCCGTTGCCCTTCCAGCACACGATGCAGCGTGTTGATAGCGAAGTCGCCAGGGAGGTTGACGGCACTTTCGATCAATATCTCGAGCAGGCGATCTCGATGGCCGCTAGATCCGGTCGAATCCCCGAGCAATAACGAGCTTGGCGAGGGGCCGAGCTCGCGACCCTCCAATTCGACCAGACGAAGGAGCAAAGCGAGCGCCAACTTTTTATCGTGGGGCTCCGCCAGTGCCACCTCGACCTCGAGAAGCGCCTTTTCTTGCCACAGCACACGGCGCCCTGGAGCGAGTTGCCGGGCCTCGGCCAGCAATTCGGCGGCGGCATCGAAGTTCCCTTCGGCAAGGGCGATTTTTGCCTGTGTCAAGGGCCCGAGCCACAGACCTTCAGTGGAGTCGTGATCAGCCGCACCCTCCGCCTCGAGAGCCATTCGGAGGCTGGCCCGTGCAGCTTCGAGACGGCCCAAGTGGAGGCGAATGCTGGTCAGTAGCCACCACCGTCGACTGGCGATCCAAGGCTCGGATGAGCGTCGGGTCACCGCCTCGAGTCTCGCTTCGCCTTGCTCGACCTGGCCGGCCGAGATCGCGAGATGGGCGAGTCGGTATTCCAGGATGTCAGCACCCAGGCGATAACCGATCTGCTCGGCCAAGGCGAGCCCGCGCTCACCCAGCTCGAAGGCGCGGCGATGGTTGCCGAGCTGACGGTAGAGGTTTGAGAGATAGGTGTAGGACTCCGACTGGCCGAGGCGATCACCGATACGCTCCTTGAGCTCGAGACTCCGGAGCTGGTGACGCAAGAAAGCGCGGACGTCCCCCTGCTCGAGGGCGATGAGCCCCAGGTTGCTCAGGGTCACGGCTTCGCCCCAGAGGTGACCATGGTGTCGATAGAGCTCGAGGGCCGGACGGTAGAAGTCATGCTCGGGGCCTTGCTCGAGGTCCCTGAGCCAGAAAATGACGCCAAGGTTGCGCAAGGCATGGGCCTCGAGCACGCCGTCACCGATTCGGCGCGCAGTCCGGAGTGCGCCGGCGACAAGGGACTCGGCGGTGTCAAGACGGCCTTTCGAGAAATAGAGCACGCGCGCTTCGGCGATCGCTATGCGAGACATCAAGGCTTGCCGCTCGAACGTGTGCTCTGATGGCTTGCCAGCTGCTCTCTGATCACTTCCCGAGCGCAGCAGCCGGCGTGCTTCGGCCAAGGCATCGAGGGCAGCATCGGCCTGATCGAAGCCGAAGAGCACGACGCCTTTGCGTCGTAGCCAACGCGCCCTGGGCAGGCCTTCCCTCGGCTCGGAGCTCGCCAACACCCGGTCGGCCTCGAGAAGCTCGCCGCGCACTAATAGGGTTTCGACCAGGGCCTCGCTAGCTTCGGGCTGTCCGAGCCGATGGCCGATGCGAAAATAGCGGGTCGCAGCGTCGAGATGCCAGGCCTCTCGGGCCTGCCTGCCGCGCTCCGTGCAGATGGCTCGAAGCCCGATGATCGTCCCGAATAGCCCTAGCACCAGGAGTGCCATCACGGTCGCCAGCAAAACGCTTGCTTTGATCTCGCCGACCCGGGGCATGGAAGCAGGCTAGCACGGCTGCTGAGCCCAGATTGTCGCCATTTCTCTTTCGTGACCTGGTCTTTGTGAGCCGAGCCGAGGGGACGAAGGGTATCGACAAATCCAAGATCCTTCAGTGGCATAGGGGTTGCTCTACACTAGAACCTGCCATCACAATCCGGCCATCACGATCCGATAAGCAAGGAGTGTCCATGCCCCGAGCCAAATGCTGTCTCGCCGTCCTCGCCTGCCTGACCGCCTGGGCTTGCAGCGAGCCCACGACATCGTCCGACTCTAAAGCCAACACCGAAGCCGCCACCGAAGGACTCGCCGAGCCAGCCGCGGCGACCGGTGATGCCTTAGGCAGCGCCGCGGTCCATTTCGCCGTGATCGGCGACTACGGCACCATCGATTCGCACGAGCACCACGTCGCCGAGATGGTCCAGGGATGGGCCGCCGATACTCGTGGCCTCGACTTTCTCATCACCATGGGCGACAACAACTACAACTCGCTGAGCACGGTCAGCTACGAAGAAGCCGTCTGCCAAAACGGCGACGATCTCTACTACGGCCAATTCGTCAATACTTCAGCGGATCCGGATCAGGCCGTATGCACCGCCGCCGAGAATATTTTCTTGCCGACTCCTGGCAATCATGATTGGGACTCGGATCACGAGTATTCGCTTTATACCGAATTCTTCCCCGGCGCCGGCACCTGGGATCCGGACAATCAGGAATACCTCCAGTACACCTTCGGCTGGCCGGCTGAGAATCCGCTGGTCCAGCTCTTCTCGATCAACGTCAACTGCTCCGACGCCGATGTCGGTGGCGACAATACGAACGACGGCAATCACGGTTGTCCGATCGTCGGCTCGAACGATTGCGCGACCCAATACGCCGACCAGAAGGCCTGGCTCGAAGAGCAGCTGGCGGCCTCGTCGGCGCCGTGGAATCTGGTCTATTTCCACCAGCCGCCCTATTCCTACGCCGGCAATGAGCGCGACTGTGTCCCGGTCATCGAGGCCTTCGACTGGAGCGGCGGCGAATACGTCAACAGCGCCGGATATGGCCTCGCCGCTGTGCTCTCCGGTCATTCCCACGTCTACGAGCGGATCGTTCGCAAAGACGCCGATACTATGCCGTTCCTGATCGTCGGGGCGAGCGGCAAGCTCGACTCGTGCAGCGACAATACACAGCCGCCGCCGACAGTCGAGAGCGCGATATGCCACTCCTCGCACCACGGCGCGGCGCGGGTACGGGCCGGCGCGTCGGAGATGACCTTCGAGTATTTCTACAAAGACGGCACGTTGAAGGACACCTGCGTCTGGATCTTCGCCCCGGGTTCCAAGACGGCAGAGCTCGCCTGCGACAACCACTGATCCAGGCTCTTATCGAGTCGATCTTTGCTCAGCTCCCTCCGGAACTGCGTGCCAACGTCGATAGGCCTTCGATTCGATATCGAGCTGTCTCACCGGGATTGGAAATCGATGATCTCGGACGCATACTCGCGGCCGTCGGTGAGCTTCGCTCTCAGGCGTGCATAAGCCGCCCCGGACAAGTCCGCAGCGTCCGCATCGAGATGTACGACCGTGGGCCTTTCCGCATCGAGGACTCGGCTGAGCAGTAGCAGCCCGCGGCTATCGAGCACCTCGAGGCGATAAAGCACGGCGTCATCAATCGGCGTCCAACGCAGCTCGCCGGGAGCCGGGCTTGTAAACTCCAGTCCGAGCTGCGAGCCGTCCGTGGGATCGAGGCTCGGAGCATCCCGCCACACCACCGCGGCGTCGTCATCTGAAAGCTCGGACCCGGAACCGGCCGTAGCGGCCCACGGCAGCGGCCCATGCCAGGCGAGGGCGCCTAGGCCCATCGCGAGGATCAGGGCGGCTGCCAGCGGTAGCCAGCCGCGTGAACGCCAGCCGGGAAATCGCCTAGGGGAAGACCGCCTACCGGGTAAAGCCGGCTCAGGAGCTGCCACCTCCCGGGCCGGCTCACCTGACAGCTCGGCTGCTTTGAGGGCCATGGCCCAATCGTGCCGGTCGAGCTCGGCTTCGACGCGCAGGCCGAGCTCGAGATCATCCAAGGCATCGAGCTCGGCCCAATGCGCCGCTCGATCTCTTTCCTTGCCGTCCCCATGCTCGTCGGGTTGGCGCGTCATGTCGGCACCTCGGTTACCGGCGCGTGGGTGGGGCTTTTTCTCGTCGAGGCGCTCAGCTTCCGCGAGTCGACGAGAACGCGTCGTGCCGCTCGGCGGGCCCGGCGCAAGGCCCGTCTCACTTCCAGGTTATCGAGGCCGACCTGACGCGCGAGATCTTCGATGCCGAGGCCCTCGCCATAACGCAGCCGCAGGAGAACCCGATCGGACACGGGCAACAGCTCGAGCATTTGACGCATGGAATCGAGCTTCTCTCGCTGCAGTAGGGTCGTCTCCGGGTCGACTGAATTTGGTCCGTCGTCGTCGACCAGGCTCGCCGGCGCCACGGCGCGGGATCGTTGGGCGACCAAGCGCCAGATCCTCGGACTCGACAGGCGTTGCAAAACGCGTTCGAGGGCGTCGAAGATCTCGATCGGATCGAGAGTGCGATTGCGCTCACGGCCCATGTGCTCGCCAAGCTCCGAAGGCCTCATACCGCTCCAGAAATAGAGCTCGAAGACGCGCCGATCGAAGGCGCTCATCGTTTCGATTGATCGCGGCAGGCGTTGGCGACCGAGCTCGGCGATGGTCAGGTCGGTCGCCACCCGCTTGGCCACGGTCAACAACCATGGCACCAGCTCTCCATCGCGACCCACCCGTTCGAGCTCCCGCAGCCGCCGGTAGTCCTGATCGCGCAACCGCTCGCAGAGGGCGACAAAGCGCTCCATGGCCTGATCGCGGTCGTAGCCGAGGGTCTGGAAATAGCCCACCAGGCGGGTGCCATAACGCTCGAGAAAGAGCGACCAAGCGCGATCGCCATCGCTCGAAAAGAGACGTAGAAGCTCTTCATCGCTCGCCTTGATCTCGCCGACCTGGGGCATGGAAAGAGGCTAGCACGGCTGCTGAGCCCTGACTGTCGCCATCTCTCTTTCATGGCCACACTACCTACTGGCCGAGTGGGCTTGCCGAGGTCCAGGCCGAGGTATCGCCCGATCGAAAGTCGTCGAGAAAGATGGCGTTGGGGCTCAGCCGAAGGGCCGGAAATGAGCACGCGTCCGCACCTCCTCCTTCATCGACCATCGCACCTCCCTGGAGAATGACCATATCTCCAGGCGACAGGGTCAGTGAGGTGAAGACGCGGACCAGGGCAAACGATCCAAACGCCGGCGCCGGGCCGGCGGCCGGGCTCTGAGAGAAGGACCGAGCACCCGGGTCGATGGTGCCGGAGCCCGGCAGGATATTGGTGCCCGAAATCGAGCCGATGGACGAGACGATGTTGTCGGCGGTAACGCCCTCGATGGTCTGTTGGAGGTCCTGCACGGTCACAGTGCCGTCACCTGAAACGTCGACGAATTCGCTGTAGAGGATGGCCTCGAGCTGGTAGGCGTCTGCGGCCTCGATCAATGTGGGCATGCTGAGGCTGATGAAGAAGAAGGCGTCCGTCGGTTTATTATTCGTCACTTCGAGGTGGTAGCACATGCTGGTGCCCTCCAGCCCACGAACCGCCAAGGCGCCGTCGAGCTCCGGTAGATCTGTGAACAAAGCCTCCGCTTGCCCCTGGCTCAAGGGCAAAAATTTATGCCCAAGCTCGCCGGTGAAGGCGCCGCTTAAGACCTTGGCTTCAATGAGCGAGCCGGCGGCCTTGATTGAGCCTGGTGAGAGCCCGCCCCCGCCACCACCACCGCCACCACCGCCGCCATCACCGGGATCGAAATCAGCCTCTTGGGGTGGCAGCTCGTTTTCGATAGGAAAAGGCGCTTCCCAAGGGTCACGAGTGCAGCCAAAGGTAAACGGATTGTCGACCGCAAGTGACGGCGGGCATCGGAAACGGGCACAGACTCTGCCCTCACCGCAAACCGGGCTACCTAGAGTACATTCGGCTTCGCAGTCATCAGCCTTGAGGGTCTGTGGGTTCTGAAGCGATATCGAGAGAATCGATAGTCCAATAAGAGTTGAGGCGAGGGAGCGCAGCACCATGAGGTCGTCCTTTCGTTTCACCGACGTTTCACCGAGATTCGGCTCATCGCCGGATTTCCCGCGGTTCAGAAAGGTGCAACAGACAAAACGGATCAGCGGACCACGTGATTTTGTCTCGCCGGCCATGGAGCCGATCGCAGAACGGCCTTGAATGTAGCGCTCGATCGAATGCAGCGACGGGGTCGGGAGTAGAGACGGAATGAATCTGCATCCGCGACGAACATCAAGGCTGTTCTCTGCTTCGGGCAACATGCTCTGTTGTCTGCTCTTTTTTTGCCTGCCCCTGCTCATCGGTTGTGAGTGGACCTTCACCTCCGACGGCCAGGCGGAGAGTCACCAGATTGGCGATCTCGAATTCACCGAACTCAAATCGCTCTATCCAAGCCCGATGTCGGCCATCCTGGCAACCGACGGCTCGGTTTGGATAGTGACCAAATATGATGTCTATCGTTTCCCGGATTCTCAGGCCGAGTCGCAAGAATTGTTGCTCGACCCGCAGATCTATCAGCGGGATCTGGGACGTCAGATCGACTCTCCCTCAACGGCCTTTCTGACCCCGAACGGCACGCTCTGGACCGGCAGCTGGTCGGGCGAGGTCTTGCGCTACCAGGGCGGAAAGTGGCGAGAGATTATCGCCCAGGGTGCCGGGCCCAGCGGCAAGATTTCGGCCCTGCTGCTCAACGATGCAGCCGACGATATGTGGATCGGCGCCGCCAACGGCCTGTGGCGGTTTGTGAAGCGGACTAATTCCCTCGACCTGGTGCTCGAGAGCAGTGTCGAGGCCCTGGCCCGTCGTGCCGATGGCAGTGTCGTCGTCGGCACCTACGAAGGGGTCTATAGGTTTTCTGAAAACCGCATCGAGCTGGTCTGGGCCAGCAGCGAAAGCGACGGCGGCGTCACCGCCTTGGCCGCCTACGGCGAGGGTTTGCAAGTTGGAACCCGGGATGGCTTCGTCGAGTTGGACCGAGCCAACAGGGAGACCGAGCGCCATCTGGCAGGTCGCTGGGTGACGGCATTCGAGGGTGAGGCAGGGGAGCGCCTGGTCGGCACCTGGCAGAGCGGCTTATGGCTCGAATCGGCTGGCGAGTGGCATCGGCTGGGATTCGCCCACGGCCTTCCCGACGACTCAGTGTCGACGATGCTGCTCGATGGCGAGGGAAAGTTATGGCTAGGGCTTTATGGGTCGGGCACCTATCTCGCCGATTTCGACCTCGTCCGCGCCACGGCGATCGAGCTGGAGCAGCCGGAGGATCTGGCGGCTTTACTTTTCGCAGATCCTTGCCTCGCCGCGGCCGAGCTGCTTGGCGATTCTTCGAGCGCCCAGATCGGAGTCGAGATGATCGCGGGCGAGACCCACGTCTTCTTCGGTGCCGACCGGATCTGCCCGAAAAGACTGGGCCATCGTCGAGGCGCGGGCGACCTCGTGCTGCTCACTGACCGCGGCTTGGTGAGGATCCACGACGGTGCCTCTGAGGCGCTGGCCCTGCCGCGGGGAGTTGATAGCAGCGAGCTGACGACGCTGCTCGTCACCTCTTCGGATCAGCTCTACTTGGGTACTCGATCATTCGGTTTGTTGACCGTCATCGATCGACGATGGCAACAGGTCGGAGGTAGCGGGCTGGCACAGAGCAGCATCGCGGCCCTGCTTGAGGGCGCTGATGGGACAGTGTGGGTTGCGAGCTCGCCAGTAGCGGGCGAAGGTGCCGCCGGGGTGGCTGGTCTGCACAGCTTCGACACTCAGCACTGGCAGGCCTGGCCGGCAGGCCGCGAATCAGACGGCCCCGCCACCGAAGATGTCCAGTCACTGGCTCTCTTGGCAGACGGCAGGATCGCCATCGGGGCCAATGGTGGATTGTCGATCTGGGACGGCAGCTCCTTTGAGAGCTTCAAGGCCCTGATAGGAAGCGAAGATCCGTTCGTGCTCGACAATCACTTCGTCCACTCGATCACCGAGGATGGCAGCGGACGGCTTTACCTTTCCCATGCTTTTTGGGGGCCTGGGATCACGATGAAGAATCGCCAAGGCTTCGAGGTGCGCAGCAGTCGCGATGGCTTATTCGAAGATCGAATTGCCGATATCGCGCTCGACGCCGACGGCCGCGCGTGGCTCCTCGCCATGGACGGGCGAGTCGGCGTCTATCCGCTCGAGGCACTCTTCGACTCTACGGAGTGAGCCGTCCGGCATCGACGAGACCGGTCAGTGCACTCACCCTTTTGTCAGATCTATCTTCCGCTCACGGAATTCTCAGGGCGCACATTGCGATCGAAAGCGATGAGGCAACTGAAGCGGCACAATCGATCGGGCATTCCGACGGTGCGCACGGTCAGCTACGAAGAGGCCGTCTGCCAAAACGGTGACGATCTCTACTACGGCCAGTTCGTCAATACTTCGGCGGATCCGGATCAGGCCGTATGCACCGCCGCCGAGACTTTTTTCTTTCCGACCCCTGGCAATCATGATTGGGACTCGTGGCACGAGTGTCCGCAGACATCATCAAGATCAACTCCGCGGCCGTGAGGCGGTGCGAGAACACATCAGGGCGCAATGAATCGGCACCGGGTTTGGTGGCGACCGGAACCCAATGGCCGAGATCGCAGTTGAGGTGGCCTTCGGCTAGTCCCGAGCCCCGGGCGTCGCCTCGCCTCACGCGATTCGGGCGATGACGGCATTCGGGGCTCGGCCGATCGGGTCAGCCCCAATGTCCCTTGATCGGCTTCGGATAGCCGGCGTCGACCGTAGTGGCATTCTTGTCGGAATAGCGCACGTACTGGTCGCCCTTGGTCACGTAGATCAAGCCATTGGGCAGAACGGCCATCGAGTCAAAGCCCTGGTTGAACGACTCGGGCAGTTTTCCCCAATGTCCCTTGATCAGTGCCGGGTAGCCGGCGTCGACCGTGGTGGCATTCTTGTCAGAATAACGCACGTACTGGTCGCCTTTGGTCACGTAGATCAAGCCATTGGGCAGAACGGCCATCGAGTCAAAACCCTGGTTGAACGACTCGGGCAGTTTTCCCCAATGTCCCTTGATCGGCTTCGGATAGCCGGCGTCGACCGTGGTGGCATTCTTGTCAGAATAACGCACGTACTGGTCGC
>JAOBYG010205971.1:0-10109 GCA_025403545.1 Epizoanthus stellaris
CAGAGATCGGATGAATTGGAGACAGTTATTAGATACAGCCTTATGTGCCACATTAGGCACAAAGAGCCATTGATTGACAGTCACATCTATATAATAAAATTTCAATAATTTCTTGTACTAAGGAAAAAGGCGCGCCAAAACGACATGGTGAGAAACCCCCAAGGCTTCTGTTTTCATTATTTTTTTCATTTAATTAGCGATGGTACAAGACTTGTGACAAAGCCATGTTGAATTACTGTAATGCCACTCGGAGATATTTACGAAAATGTTAGTTTTCTGCTGATCAAAATATCACTTCTCCCAAAGTACAAGGCTTCATATCTCCGAATGGTATTCACGAAATTTATCTTGTAGCTTCGTTCTTGTTTTGGGGGACAGGGTGGAAAAACCTTTGCTGGTTTTCCATATTAAGGACACCTATAGGTTGTTGAGCTCAATATTTTGCATACAAACACTTCTGGTGGCAAAGAACAAAATATCATATACCAAAGAGATTTCGTGAATGCAATTCGGAGATATAAGGTCCTGTACTTTGGGAGAGGTGATATTTTGATCAGCAGAAAAACTAACATTTTCGTACATATCTCCGAGTGGCTATACAATAATTCGACAAGATTTTGTCACAAATTTTGTACAATGGTAACGGAAAGAAACCGCTTGCAGTTTTGACGTACCATCGCCCGTTAATGAAAAATAATAAAAACAGCAGCCTTAGGGTTTTTCCGCCATGTCATCCCGTAATTGGAGGGAAAAGTCGGCCTGACTGGGTAGAGATATAGATAAGATCGGTTGAACTACTGAGTTACCTCGTTATGAATTCAGAGAAAATTTTGCGGACGCGTCTTCAGTTCAGTGTACCGTATCAGCGGTTATCTCTGACAGTACGAACTGAATCGGCCTTATCTCAGATATTATAATTTCGCAAAAATATATTGATTAATTTAATTTAACATGAAGCAAAATATGGAACCAAACAAATTGTGAACAAGTTTACAAAGGCGGGAAGTTAAGAAAAGATATCGACAAGTCATTCTACCCGACCCCCACCTCCTCTGACCACAATATCAAATAACGCATCCTGTATACACAGAAGTTGTGTTTCAACACGCATGTAATATTTTAAAATGTTGTTCATGATTAGCAATAGTGTATAACTGTAAAATAAAATAGATTGAGAATTTTTTATTAAGAATCCTATTCCGTTTTTCTTTATTCGCAGATCAACACGCTGTGTTTATGTCAAGATTGGATGCAGTGCAGTTTCAGTGTATAAAGAGTCATAGTTCAAACACTGAACAACGCATTGGACAGAAAATTCCAGCGCGGTAGACAAATATTGTTAACTGTGAAACAGATGGATTTAAAAATCATTTTTGTAAGTATTGACTATTTCCTAAAGCACTGTTGTCAGTAGATTTAAAGCAATTCAGCGACTCGAGATACTTGACCGGTGTTTATATTTTCACACTAACATTTTCAGAACGTAACAACAAATAGAAATTTGAATACGGTTGTTTTGACAGCGTTATTGTGTTGTAATTCCCCAGCGACTCAAATCTTTGTGAAAGAGCACAACATCAAACAATAGTATTCAGCCGTGTTTAAATTATGCTGTTTTGAACTCGAGATATTTTGAACTGAACGCTGATGTCGAGTTGCTTCTTCTACGCGTTTCACTCCAAAGTTGAGCTTTCGTTTCATGTATTGCAACTAGCCGAAGCAAGGGACGGGACGCTGATTATATCTAAAAGTTATCAGTGAACGCAGGTACAACGTAGAAGCCTAGGACAGTAATTAGTGTGGTTTATTACAAGCTCCGTGTATCGGAAACTTGACAAATAAACGAAGCTAGTAGCTTCGTTCTTTGAACTGTTGTAACTTTAGAGTGGAAAATACTTTGTTACTAGCTGATTTGCCAGTCAAATATTGCATGTAAGAACTGTTAAGATACACATAAAGATTGTGCCGATCAAAGACTTGTAAACTTTGGTTTACTTGCACTGTTTGTAATTAAAACCTAACGTAACATTGAAGACTTGTGTTTGTGTTGTCTCGAAGCGCGAGCGAGATTGCAAGTTTGCTAGTTACTTGGTTAGGAAACTGGTCTTCGGTTTGCGGAAACGGTTCTTTCATTTCCCAGTGTACACACGAGTTGGCGCGATAGTGTTTTTAAACAAGTGAGGGATTCGGCTGTAGTAAAAACTTTGAACAACTTAGATTATAAGTCGCTTTATCATTTAGAATTTGGGGGGTAAACAAAGACTATGGAGTTCTATTGTAATATATTTGGCCTTAGTTTATCGGTAAACGTTTATTGAAAAGAAGTTTGAATCTTTTGTTTCAGTAGAGATAACTTCTATTCAAACACGGTCGAGAAGTCTTTGTTTTATACTCGAAAACATGAAGTATAACAATAGGTTTTCCTTTTGTTAGTAAGTGAAAATCAGTTAAGAACTAAGTTTTAAGTCTTTGTTTTATAGAATAAACATGTCCGAGAAGTCTTTGTCTTGTACTTTAAACACAAAGGCAGATAATCGAAATCTTCTATTGTTTACAACTTCTCAAACAATAGTTTGTACTTTCCGGAACAAAGAACTTTGTATTGTACTTGTCCCTCATTTCTAAAGACTTAGACAATGGTTTCAGACTTGAAAAAAGGAAAACCATATTGCTATTGTTTCCCATTGTTCCCCAAAGGCATGTGGCCGTTAATGAATGCATATTACATGCAAATAATATGCTAATGACATGTACATAAATTAACACCTCGAAACAATGGAAAGTATTCCCAAGGGAATTTAAAAAACGTTGGAAAAAAGGGCAAAAACGCCGAATATCGATTCCCAAGGGAATTGTTTAGCTCATTAAAAATGCACATTTATGCTAATGCTGCTGCTTTTAATATATTCAAAATGGCGGTCGGGGTCTAGAGCAGTTCCAGTACACAGATTTCTCCTTCAGTTCTTTATTTCCTTCAACTCCTAAATCTACTTTACAATCTTCTGTTCAGCTGCTGGTGATGTTGCCATGTTAGAGTTAAAGGGTAGGGTTTGAAGACTTAACCTCATATCTGCCTAAGTGAAGAAAGTTTAACACGGAACTCTAAGTTGTACTTCCAAGTAGCGAGTTGTTACTTGGAAGCAAAACTTGGAGTTCTGTGTTAAACTTTCTTCACTTAGACAGATAGGAGGTTAAGCCTTACCCTGGATTCATACTTGATAGGAAAACATCAGACGTGTCGAGTCTTCCTTCCAAGGATGAATCGAGGGTTCCCTATCCTTTAACAATAACACGGCAACACCACTTACATCAAAGTGCAGCCACAATTACACATCTTACCTTGCATCAAGCGCTAGCAAGTTTAACTAATGTCCCCTGGTCGCGAATCTATCTGCCTGTGTCTGCATTACCTCAACATACAATGCGTAGCACAAAATTCTGCAAGTCAGTTCAAGAACAAGACCTAGAAGTATTGTAGTTGTTCAATTCGACCAATATGCTAATATTGTTGTTTTGAGTTGTAATTCTCAAGCAATTTGCATACATCCTTTGTAAAAGAGAACAAAATCTTTTGACAGTGCTTTTGTTGCAATTCCCAAGTGATCAACTCAAATACGTTATGAAAGAGAACATCATCAAACAAAACGGTTTTGCCGTTTTACAATGCCGTGTTATCGACGATTTTACTTATTTTCTGCCATAAATTGAAAGACATTTCTTCAAAATATTTCCTATAACTGCGAATTTTGTGCCACACTGTAAAGCATTACTGCCAAAATAAACTTACCTTTGGAAGGGAAACCAAGGTCTATTGCGGGATACCAGTCTATTGTACTTCCGGTTGCACGTTTTAGTCTCTTTTAAAGGGGCAATGTCAACTACGGTAAAAAAAATTCCTTCAATTCTTGGCCAAGACTCTTTGAATATTTCACTGAATGATCAAATATAACAAACGGTAAGAATTTAAAAAAATCAATGCATAATCGATTAAGTACATCAAAACTGAAAATCAATTATCAAGAATTGTGCCAACCTCAAATTTTTGCGTCTTACACGTGTTATAAAAAGACAAGCTCTCTCCAGCAAATTTTCAACATTTGATGCAAAGTTGGTATTTTAGATTCATAAATCCGACATTTTTAAGCTTTTGAATTGACAATGCCCCTTTAAACACCAGACATCGCAGAGTATGTTCCGAGGATGACAGAGTGTGGAGGGGTGGGGAGGGGGAGGTCAGCTGAGTTGCAAATTACTTTTATTTATTAAAGCAGTAACCTGCCAATCAGCTTCCTCATTCACTTGTTCATAGCTGCAGTGTCGATGATTACTGAAAATATTTGGAAAGAACGCTGACGAAACGCAAGCAAAATTGTGTATGGTCTTCTAACTGTATGTTTTGTTGGATACAAATTGGAATTCATACCAGAATCAATTGTTTCAATCACAGTTTTAGATAACATTTTGCAAGCAAAGACATGTTTAAACTTGACACAAAATGGATGAAGTTAAAATTCAAATATATGCATGGAATGGAAAACTATCTTCAATTCAGATAACTAAACAGTGTTCTTTGGAAATACTTTGTATCTGTTAATGAAGATTTCTACAAGCAAGCTTCAGTTTTATACACCACAGCTTTGAACTCTGGGAGTAAATACACGTACATGTAAAACGTTCCAAAAGTTTTTTTGTGGACCGTTATGTAATTTGAGAACAAATACAACAATGCCAAACCAATCATTTTCCATATTATCGATGTGATAACTACTGAAATTTCAGCAAATCATGAAATTGTTTATTAGATCAAGATGGCAATTTTGTAATTGTGTTTCGGTTTTTGTTTTTCTGTTCTGCTTACATGTACATCGTATATATTCGGGTATTGTAAATTCAAGCTGGGAAAACTGTTCCAATATCAGAATTCGAGGTATCGATGTTGAGCGCTTTATGGTATCCAGGTATCCTGTAGACCTTTGTGGTTTCCAATATCCTGTCTAGAAATACTCTAAAGTGCCAAAATTCAAACAAAGATTCAGACATCTCACTTTCGATTCTTGTAGAAAGTGAAATACCTGTAATTATTTGGCGGTAGTCATTTCGTATTCTGTGCAAGGAGGGTGCGACCACATAAAAACAGAATTTTGCTACAGGACTTTAAATTAATTCAGTATTTAGTGCGCAAATTGTAAGTGGATGCAAAATAAATCTGAATCTGAAAACATGTGATTTTAATTGTCGACTCCTCCCCTCTCAATATTAAATGATTACCGCTTTATATCAGTAAACCACTTTTCACAATCATAATAATACAATGGTTTTGCACCTATAATTACCTCAAATTAGTTGGTCAAGGCGATATTTCAGTGTCCAGGTCGCATATGAGCGAATGCAAAAATTTAAACAAAGAACCCAATTAGATATGTCAAATATCGTCTATCGTAGGCCAGTCAAGAGTGCGATAACAGGTGAAAAGTTTACAGGCATGTTTCAACATCAGAGACAAATCACGTGTGAATAGGGACACTGAATGCCAGGTGTAGAATATTATTGAGAATATTTATTAATTTCATATGTTTAGAATTTGGTTGCATGGGTTGTTTGAATTATATAAAAAGATGCGGAAACTTAAAGTTGGAAAAATAGAGAATAGTCAAGGTACGTCTTGAATTTTCTTGAAATAAATTATATTATTTCTTTTTGTACAAAAGTTGGGAATTATTCCGATGACAAAAAGTACTACCCCCTCAGGATTCTGACTAATTTATAATTCCTTTAGCCAAACCCCATCCCATTTCCTAGCCCTTCCCCCCAGGGTCTACACTGATAGGTGCATTAGGTAGCATCTTTAATTCAAAACGAGGCAGCCTTCCAAATGAAATGTAGAAACCAAACTGTGGAACCGTTTTTATGGTCGGGCAAATGTACGTAGACACATATGCTATGTACAATGGTTGTGAAAGTGGCTTACTATACACACAACTAGTGATTGATCACTTGCTTGAATTTTGGCTGGAATATACTGTTGCTAACCCTTAGACAAACTTTTTATCAACTGAATTTTTTGCTTGTTTACAAATATCCAATTAAATCCAGAATTATATATTTTTTAAAGAGCTGTTTTGGGAGTTATCTAAGGGTTAACTGCTAATCTGTCACTTTCTAAACTGTCTTCTTGTTACTATCCTTCAATTCCATAACCTATGCTACACTGCATTCCTAAACTGTGGACCAGGGGACAATTGGTCTATAGTTCTATGGCTGCAGTGCTGGTTCATCTCGCATCAGTAACCTGTAAAATGAGATACGATATAGCTACAGTTAGTATTTCGAGGGTACTGTTACAACACAAGAACTCCCCTTATAACACTATAATGCCCAACAACACACAAATACGTTTTAGGGACTGGTCAATAAGTAGAACAGGGAGCAGAGCAGATGGGGTAAAGGGGGAAGGGGAGGGTTACGATATTCTGAACTCTGCCAAAGGGCTGTGTCATGCTTTTTTCAGTTTCATCTCGCGGTGGGTTAGCAGATCTTGAACCTAATAATGCTCGAAAATGACAAAGAGCTAGGTGTACAACACAAGAATTCTCCTCATGGCTCAAAATATTATAACACCCCCCACCCCCCCATCTGCTCTGGCCCCTGCTCTATTTATTGACTAGGCCCCAGGGTTAAACTTTTAACCCATGATTGGGTTTAATTCCTTATAGACTAATGTGGCCTGTCATGTCGGGTTCACGTAACTGAGTTTCTGGGGAATGTTTCAAAAATACTTTATAAGCACCAGATTACGTAATCCCAGATGAAAAAATCTTATTTAAAATTTGGACTAACTCTGGGTTAAAGTTAACCCACTTTCGAGCAACTGGGCCGAGGCCCCAGTTGTTCAAAGAGTGCATAGTGCTATCCAGCGGATAAATCCTTATCATGCAGATAAGCGTTAACTATTTAGCTTATTTTACTCACTGGGTAAAGATTTATCGGGTGGATAGCACTATCCACTCTTTGAACATCTGGGGTCTGGTCAATAAGCAGAGCAGGGGGCAGAGCAGATGAGGGGGCTGTGTCACACTTTTTTCAGTTTCATCTAGGGGTGGGCCAGCAGATTTTGAACCTAATAATGCTCGAAAATGACAAAGGACTAGGTGTACAACACAAGAATTCCCCTCATGGCTCAAAATATTGTAACCTCCCTCCCATCTGCTCTACCCCTGCTCTATTTATTGACTAGGTCCCGGTTGTTCAATTAGTGCATAGTGTTATCCAACGGATAAAACCATTTAGCTTATTTTATCCACTGGATAAGGATGTATCGGGTGGATAGCAGTATCCACTCTTTGAACAACTGGGGCCTGGTCAATAAGTAGAGCAGGAGGCAGAGCAGATGGGGGGATATGATATTTTGAGCTCTACCAAAGGGCCGTGTCATTTCTCACTCCACCAAAGTCAGCTGAAGGGAGTAGCGCATTGCTTTCCTCACTGTGTTATAGGTAAGAATTGTAATCATTTCAAACTAACTTAGTTTATATTCAGACGATGAGTAAAATATAAAAGTTCGGCTGAATTGCTTGCAACCTCGTTCCCAGAGCCCACGTTGTTTTAGGCCTGCGGCAAGGAATGAAGGGCTCTGGAATAAAGCACGAGCCAGTCCACGATCTGCGGACTACCTTATATGGAATTTCGATTGTCTGTGGGCCTGCTAGTGGCGCTTTGCGCATGCACTGGCTCGCACTTTATTCCAGAGCCCTTCGTTCCTTGCCGCTGGCCTAAAAGAACGTGGGCTCTGGCAATGCTATCGAACTGCTTACAGGAGGAAGAAGGAAACAGACATTTGGCTTTAACTCATACAACTCGTATAAAACAGAATTGCAATTGAATTCAATTCCAAACTCTGTCAGTGAGTGATGGAGTTTACTAATTGAGAACAAGATAATGGTCGGTTGCAAATAATTTGTCGAGTTCAGAAACTACAATCAAGCCACTTGACTTTGCAAGAAACAAATGCTGAGTACAGCAAGAAGTTAGAACACAAAGCTAACCAACCAATTATGGTAGCGAAATTAAGAATTGAAGAATCGATGTGTTACAACTTCTGGCTTCTGCCAACTAATGCGATAGATTATAAATGGAAAGATTGTTCGATTAGCTTATGTCAGTGAATATTACAATGCCGTGAAAACTTTGCACTCTTGTTATTGAAAATAACTTGGCGGTTTCTACAATCACCTTTTCCACAGATTTCCAGTGTGAAGAGTCTGCTTTGGAATAGATTGTTAGCATATTAAAGAGCAAGCACAATAATATTTTGAAAGTATACATCCAGCTTGAACATCACTTGAACTGATGTACTGTTTATTCAGCTATTTATTCAGAGGTCACAGAATTTTAATTTGCTCTACAAAATTATTGGCCGCCCGTTAACTTAGTTTTCTTGGAAGCAGTTTCAGGTTCCCAAAATGTCTCCACGGTTTCGTTTGTAAAATTTTCTGTAGATTTTTAATCTGAAAAAATATAGTAAAAATTAGTTATTCTTATATTCTGAACGACCAGATGATGCGGTCTGCTTATGAATGGAAACTCTGACTTAATCTGGTATAGTGCAATGGAAATTTTTCCTCGATAACTGAAAGGAAATTCGTTACATAAACCCCATACAAATGGGAATCACTATGTTGAACGTCTGTAAAACGTAACTATAGAAATATCCACTATTTCAGAAAATATTTTATTTGCCAAATAAATTCAGTTCACTCGCTTGTTTATTAAAAGACACTCGAAATGAAGCCAAGGCCAAGGTCACCTTTCAAGAATTTTGCAGGTCGACAATGATTGGTCACTAGTGAGGAAAGTAATGCACCACTTGCTTCAGCAGGCGTTGGTGGAGCAAGAAATGAAATCAGACCAGCGCAACATGCCCCACCTACATGTACATCTGTGTAGGAGGCTAATCTAGGGGTGGGTCAGCAGATTTTGAACCTAATAATGCTCGAAAATGACAAAGGGCTAGGTGTACAACACAAAAATCGCCCTCATGGCTCAAAATATTGTAACCCCCGCCCCCATCTGCTCTGCCCCCTGCTCTATCTATTAACTAGGCCCCGGTTGTTCAAATAGTACATAGTGCTATCCAGCAGATAAATCCTTAGCCAGCCAATAAGTGTTAACTATTTAGCTTATTTTATCCACTTGATAAAGATTTATCCACTGGATAGTGCTATCCACCCTTCGAACAACTGGGGCCTGGTAAATAAATAGAGCAGCGGAGGCAGAGTAGATGGGGGGATTACGATATTTTGAGCTCTGCCAAAGAGCTGTGTAATGCTTTTTTCAGTTTCATCTAGGGGTAAGCCACATATTTTGAACCTAATAATGCTCGAAAATGACAAAGGGCTAGGTGTCAAACACAAGAATTCCCCTCGTGGTACTGTAATTCCTTGCAACACACAAATATATTTTAGTGATTATATTAATTACTGAATATAAATCATTTTACCTTGGTCACTGACACAACAGCTCTCAGCTCGGTCAGGCCTACAACAACTTGATTGCTTCATAACCTACAATAAGAACAGTACTGTACATTACTTATAAACATCAACTCTGCCAGCAGTGTAAACTAACATGTTGAGAGTTTTGCTATTAAAGTAGTCGAACACAAATCACATTAGGGGGCAGGAGCACATTACTAGGAGGGGCCATCTCCCATACTACCACTCTGATGCAGCATTTTCACAAACCAGGTTAATTTCAGAATGTTTTTTGTTATTCTATGGTCATACTAGTCAATCAGCATTTGCTAAATGTACCTTTAATAAGGCTACTATTATTTGCGGCAACTACATTTTGCGATTTTTGCAACTGTTCAGCAAATCGCAAAATTTAGTTGCAGCAGTGATTTGTACTCGCGAAATTTGCCCTATTTCCCCTATTATGCCCAAATTGTCGCGTCTTGTTCTTTTGTCTGGAATGTTTTATTTCTCAAGCACACCGGAAATGTTTTCTCCTCAGCCAAATCTTTGCAAAATCGCTAAATTAAAGTACTCGCAAAATACGCAGTTTCCAAAATCGCAAAATTTAAGCATCGCAAATAATAGTAGCCTTAAGGT
>JAOBYG010206193.1:0-10108 GCA_025403545.1 Epizoanthus stellaris
AATATTCTGAAGCAAGTTCTAATTTGCATAATTTATTCTACATAAATTATGAAAGCTGACGTCATCTAATTGGTGTCTTATTTATTAGGCTATAGCCACAGCAAGTGTCATGGCAATTGCTTTAAAGGCAAACATTTTAGGTCGAAAAACCTTGGGGGTCCCCCCCCCCTTGGCCGTTCGAGGGTTAAGGTATACGAAAACATTCCTATCCATATCTTTAAAACGTGTACCACACTTGAAGTCTTCTTTCAGACAACAACTGGAAGACACGCTTTCGCCAAAACTTTGATACGAAAATCAGGAAATTACCTAAATCAGATCCCAGAACCCGTATCTTATTTGGAAACCCCTTCCCCCGGCTTGCCCCTCCCCCGGTAACCTCTGCCTTCATCCATAGGGAATGCAGCCACACTTACTGTTACACGCAAGTTCATCAGAATAATCTCCACAGTCATTGTCACCGTCACATCTCCATGATGCTGCGATACAGTGTCCACTCCTGCAGGTAAACTCTGAGGATGAACAGTTTCTCCTTGCTGCAAAACAAATCAACAGAACATACATCAGCGTACATCAGTGGGAGACGTGGTTGTTTAGTGGTTAGTACATCGGACATAAGATCAAATGGTCGAGGGTTCGATCCTGGCCGCTGGCACTTCGTATCGCGTAATGTCTTTGGGCAGGACATTTACTCAGACAGTGTTCTTTAACACCCAGGGCCCAGTTGTTCGAAAGTGGGTTAACTTTAACCCAGGGATAAATTTTAATCCATGACTGAGTTTACTTCCTTATAGACTGATTTGGTCTGTCATGTCGGGTTTACATGACTGGGTTTCTGAGGAATGTTTCAGTAGCACTTTATAAGCACCGGATTACGTATTCCTAGATGAAGGAATCTCATTTAAAATTTTGCCCAACCCTGGATTAAACGTAACCCACTTTCGAACAACTGGACCCAGGTGTATAAATGGGTACCTCCAAAATTGTTGGGGGTCAAACCTGACAAAATACTGGGGGGTAACCCTGCGATGGACTAGCATCCCATCCAGGGGGGAGTAGAAATACTCTCAGTGGCTTCATGCTACAGAAACCGGAGTTAAATGATGGCTCTCATAAGCCAATTTGGCATCTTCAATCCTTGATTGGAGCAGACTACATCAGTATAACTAGACCTTGCACTGAGAAATGTCTTGCATACAGAGGGGCAGTCATATGGAATAGCTCCTACCCTTTCTAAATTTAATTCCAAAGTACACAGAAATGGTTGGAAAGGTAGCTAGTTTCCACATTTTCACACAACTCTAAGGAAGAGCACTTTTTTAAAATTGTTTTGACTGATTGATTAATAGAATATTACAGTGTTACATACCACTGGATCACCCCAGAACCTTGTATTGCTAGCCTACATTCCTCAACAAGGGAATGGGAATAATTTAGAAGAAGGTGTTCTTTTCTACCTTTTGGGTTGAACATTTTCTTTTTCATTTTCTGTTTTGTAACTGCATCTAGTTAGATAATATCTGAACCAATCAAGACAATTTTCTGATGTCATTTAAAGGGCGGCCATGATATCGAAGATGGTGCAATTGTGACGTCATATATCATAATTAAAATCACTAATTACCACTAGAAAAGTACTAGAAAGGACTAATTCGCCACTCCAGAAATGAAAAACGCACTGGGCCCGTCTAACCCAAATGATCCCACAAAGCAGTGTTGCACAACGCGCCATCACCTATGCTCATTTACTATCACTCGCCATCACTGAATATCAATTACTATATTCGTTGCCAGAATTACTATATCCGTCACCAAAACAAAAATTAGAGTTGCCTGCGGAGGAGGCTAATTGTTGTGGTACATAATACTCGTTACTTACCGCAAGAGGATGGTTCATCTGAATTGTCCTGACAGTCATTGTCTCCATCACACTTCCACCGAGACGGAATGCAACGTCCATTATTGCAGCGGAACTGGGTGGGGCTACATGTACTAGTTGGAGAAGTAGTGGTTGGTGCTAGGAATGATCACAGTCTATCAGTACACACTTCAGCACATGGCTATGCATAGGTTCAATGTGTTGGTCTACTGGGTGGGGCTACATGTACTAGTTGGAGGAGTAGTGGCTGGTGCTAGGAATGATCACTGTCTATCAGTGCACACTTCAGCACATGGCTATGCATAGATTCAATGTATTGGTCTACTGGGTGGGGCTACATGTACTAGTTAGAGGAGTAGTGGTTGGTGCTAGGAATGATCACAGTCTATCAGTGCACACTTCGGCACATGGCTATGCACAGGTTCAATGTCTTGGTCTACTGGGTGGGGCTACATGTACTAGTTGGAGGAGTAGTGGTTGGTGCTAGGAATGATCACAGTCTATCAGTACACACTTCAGCACATAGCTATGCATATGTTCAATGTCTTGGTCTACTGGGTGGGGCTACATGTACTAGTTGGAGGAGTAGTGGTTGCTGCCAGGAATGGTCACAGTCTATCAATACACACGTTAGCACATGGCTATGCATAAAATATTTTATCACGGTCAAAATTGTCTAGCTGCAGCGCCTGCCAGACATAAAATCTTGCCGATTCTTGGTCAGAGTTGACACAAACAAAACAAACAAGTAAATATTACTTCTTATCCGACAAAAATTCGGCTAGTGTGTAGTGGACTTAACTGTATGGCATTGCATTACGTGTTCTCATATGTAGAGAACTATGTCTTGTTCTAGTACTCCCAATGCCTACCATGAGTGCAGTGCTGTTCATCTGAGCCATCTCGACAGTCATCGTCAAAGTCACAGACCCAGCCAAGTGGAATGCATCGATGATTTGCACACTGGAACCGGTTTGAGGCACATGTTACATATGCTACAAGTAATCCACAACAGAGGGCATTAACACTCGAACAACAACAGCTGCGATTCTATAATGTTGTAATGGACTGTAATCTATAACACAAGAAGAATTATTTCACAGGATTGCAACACTTGGTCACTTACCGAAATCTCATTTCTTTTCATGTTCACAGTGAATATTTTGAAGAAAATAAAAATAATAACATCCCTTTGAGAACTGTAAATGGAGTATCAGTTGTTTCAAATCAGGTCTTCATGGTCACATTACGAAAATGCAACTATGGGTAATCATTATTGTGCATGGCTAAATCAATTGCCCGGATTGTTCATCAGCCCTGCAGTAAGTAGGTAAAATTTGGGTTTACAATGGTAATTATAATAATTAAAAATGATCATTTACAAAAGAAATTTTGCAATTTCTAAGTTCACAAACAAGTCATAACTTATCAAGACGGGCTACTACTACTGTGTAAATAGTTAAACATGATATACTACTATTTCCCGCTGTGCACTACTGTTAGTCACACTTTATATATTTCACTGTGGTTAAGTTTACTAGCCAACAATTGGAATCAACTATACGAGCACTATCTTGCTTATTCCAAGCTGAGCTGTGGATTCAATCAAGTACTGGATGGATAAACATAATCATCCTAAGGGTTGTCATCAAAACTACTGTACTCGGTCAGGATCCACTGGGGGTAGGGGGCAGGCTATACAAGAGATCACCCATCAGATGAGCATCATGGTTAAAGCATTGCATTCATAAGGAACAGAAGAGAGTTGCTAATAATACAGCACACAAAGTTTGAATCAGGGTTCATACACAAAATTCCAGGACATTCGTGGAGTTATTTGAGACATTTTACAGGAGTTTTCCAGGAGTATTTTGAAGTAAAAAAGCAGGTATACGAACATAAATTTCCTCGCAATTTTCTTTTTGAAAGAACAAACGAAAAAGGAGTTTCACGCAGTCTGGGTTTACTTGATTTTCCTGGAGTTTTCCAGGAGTCAGCATAGAATTGCAGGATATGCCAAGAGTTTCCAGGAAGGATAAAAATCCAGGATATTCCAGGAATTCCAGGAGGCGTACGAACCCTGTTGACTTTTATTTACCACTATACCCGCAGTACAAAAGGGGCATAAAAAGACCATATTTTTAGAGGGGTGGGGATAGGGTTACCAAAACAGACCACTATACTTTTTTCTGTTCTAATGGGTCCTGACCAAGTACAGTTGTTGACTAGAACCCTCAGGTAATTTCACTTACAGCAATTTCTCTCATCTGAGTTGTCTCCACAGTCATTGTCATGATCACATCTCCAGCTTGCGGTGATGCATCGACCATTCGAGCACTGGAAGTGGTTTGGTGCACATGTGTTGTACGCTATACAAGATCAGAATTAATGTATGAGAAATGACAAATACCTTAAGGCAAAGTTCTATTTTTTTTAATTCTGTGATTATTTGGCAAATTTAATTAATCTAATCTTGCTAAATTTAACCTATTTTCATTATGTGCTTAGGAAAAAAGAAATTCAATGTACATGTATCCTACCCCATTTAAAAGGCAATAGATCGTTTTCACACAAGATATTGTCCAAGAAAAACTTGATATTTAATAGAACAATATTTTAAATGTTCTGTATAGAGCAGGTGAAAATATACAAATGACCAAAACTTTGGAGAAACTGGGTACTTAGCAACAGAGCTATTAGGCAAATAATATTCGAAATATTTACTGTTATTAGTATGAGGAGGTCATGTTGGTGTACCAAAGTGGTACACCAAGATGGCCGCCAAAATTGTATTCCACAAATAAAGCTGTTTTATCTAATCAAATTGATGGGGTTCACTTAAAAACACTTTAGTTATCACTTTTAACGTATAATATGTATAATATTAAATTTGCCAAAATATATGGATTTTTATGACATTTAGGAAATATGCCGAGTGAGACTGTCAAAATACTGCAACATATCGACATTAAATTTTCAAAGAATACTTTTAATGCCGATCTCCGAATCTTGTCAAAAGAACAGCTTTACCGATATTGTAATTTCGATTTTAGAGTTTTGATGACATCACGTGAAAACGATCTATAGTTCCAGAATATCCTGTTTAACTGTATATATGAAAATGACATTAAAATGATCGAACTTACGGCATCCTCTTTCATCACTGTAATCTCCACAATCGTTGTCATGGTCACATCTCCAGTTGCTGGGGATACACCGGTTATTATTGCACTTGAACTGGCCTGTGCTGCAGGTGCTGGCTACAAAGGCAATTCAGAAGACATAGTTATTAAAGGAGCACTATCATGCCAAAACACTGAAATATTGCATCCCCTCGTTTCTGTGAAATATGCCCAAATGTCATCAAATAAACTACTCAATTGGATGAAAATATTATAAAAAGTAGAACAGAACAAGTGAGTTTGAGACAAAGTGCAGGATGGAAGTGGATTACGAATCGTCAAACTTGATTTCTGTACAAGGTGTTCAGAAATCAAGATTGGCTGCAATTTTAGAATGCTGTGGTTTGGGTCATTTGCTATGACTTATTATTCTAAATTTCCTTCCTTTCATCACCTATCGATGTTTTCTTTCCATTTCAAGATTTTAATCCTAATTAAAGTAAATTCTGGCCATATTTATGACAATATGATGAAAACAGTCTTGACAATGCCTCGAAGATTCATTCAAACAGATCCAACATCGTCCAGCATTGTTGATCCAACAATGTTGATCCAACAATGTTGGACGATGTTGAATGGGGTTGTTCAAAGGAATCCAACACTGTCCAACATGTTGCATAAAACGGTGAAGTCAAAAACGATTCTGGGATCGATATCTACCCACGATCCTTTGCAAAAATACTATCTTTAGTTTGTACTTTGTTTATGCCCGTTATGTTGTGACATGGGTCATCGTATACAATAAGAAAATAAATTTTGGACGACGTTGATGAGAAATTTGCAACAAATTAAACCTGATTCAACATCATCCACCATCATCCAACATCAGCCATCATCGTCCGAACAAGATGTTCAAATAGACCCATCATGTTGCGTCCAACAATGTTGGATGATGTTGGAGAAACATGAACAAGCCTTTAGAATAAATAGTGCAATAGAATACGAGTCATACTGGATGCATTGCGTAACAATTTTTGCATCCAAAGCAAATTGTGGTATAATATTATTTTGTAGTCGCCGAACAAAATAATTTTGATGTACTACATCATCATCAAATTGAGCGATAAAATCGTAGCGTGTTAATCAGCCTTCAGTGAAATATGTTGGCTTTACAACATCACAGTAGCAGTGGCATACATGTATTATCCTCGTCTGGAATGGCAAAATGCTCACATAATTAATGCTACAATTCCTTTGATATTCTCCAAAACAAAAGAATACACCACAATACACCTTGAGGAAGGTTTTTAGTTAAACCAATTTAACGTCATACATTTTAAAGACCTTTTTACAAACTTTGTTTTTAAAATTTTTCTAAAGTTTTAACTCGAGCAGAGTAACTTTTTAGTCACCCAAAACAATACAGTATGATAGAAAACAATACAAAACAATGAGATTTGATGCAATACATTGCAAAGCAATGCAACACAATATGATACGATACATTACATTACAACACAATGCAACGCAACGCAACACAACGCAATGCAATGCAACACAACGCAACGCAATACAACACAATACTTTATTGATACATGTGTCATCTAGGAGTTTTACAACGCAAGAATGCAAATGTGCTAACAGCTAATATGCGGTCAAGTAAGACAGGTCAACTTACTCCGCGTCACACATTCTCCATTGACCAGTACTTCACCACTCTTACAGTTACAAGACACCCGACCAGTTGGTGAAATAACGGTCTGCATGTCATCGGAACAGGCACACTTATACCCCAGTGGGCGTGGCGTTGGGAGGCACAGGACGGTACATGGCTTGTACTTTGCACAAGTGTTATTCCCTGCCAAATGTTATAAACACAAACCATATAATCAATAATCAGTAACTGATCATTGCAGTTGTCTACTACAACTCACTTTGCTTCACTGTGTATATAGAGAGAGATGAGAAGATACAAATCGTAACTCCAAGCAGGCCATGTAATGTTCTGTTCATTATTCACCAAGCCATAAATGTTTGGAAATGTTCGGCAAATCTTCGGAAAATGTTCGGAAAATATTTTAAACATATTTGGAATTTTTCAAAAAAAAATTCGGAAAAAATCCGGGACAATTCCGAAATTCTTCGGAAGTGTTTGTAAGGGTTCAGGGTTTTATCAGAAATGTTTATAACTTTATCTAAAACTTCCCGGTCATGGCTTTTGATTGGCTTAAGAGTGCTATGGCAACAAAAATGATATTAAAAACACGTGTTAAATATCACTTTTATTTCACATGTAACTCCTGGTAATTTATGGCTTGGTGAATAATAAAAACTAATACTGACAAAGATAACCTGGTTGTATGCTGACCTGTTTGTGCATCCTTATGGAACACTTTTACATCCATAACTCCTGGCAGATGAGACCGAACAGTAGTGCGAGCACCACCGTTGCTCTTCAACGCTCTCTGAATAGACTGTGTCTGCCAATCGTCCCAGTACATAAACTGGCTGTAGATTGTGATGGCATACGGGTGTGGCAGATTTTGGATCACGACCTGCAAATACCAAACAAAATATTAATGTCACTATCAATTAGGAAGACTAATCTTCATGCAAATGTCAGCTAATCTGCTTCCTCACAACGAAAATTACACCATATCAACTCTTAGTTGATCAGTCTTAGTACTAATTTTGGTCAGTTGCCTGACACAAAATATCCTTTTCAGACTAGTCCCCAAGGTGATTCAGTACTTTTGAATCTTGGTAAAATTCCTTCGTGTCAAGAACAAAGGATGTTGAAATGTGTTATCAATTTGAATAATTTCTAAACCATCAATGCCGTACAATACAATACAATACAATAAACTTTATTTAACGAGGGTGACACTTGACAGTACGGGGTACTGATGAACGCGTGGCACAAATGGGAAGAAAACACAGCAAGAACCATCATAATAGTTGCAAAAAAACGCTACCTCCGTTGACTAAATTGCGACAATAACTTGTACATTATTTCTAAAACACCATATGAAAAACATATTATATTTCAAACAAAATGGCTGGGCGGAATTTTAAAACACCTGCCAAAATGTTAAAAATGGCAAAACGAGTGCATGTATTACAATAACTCAAGAGTCGTTGGCACGATTAATTTCAGTTCTTCACTAATATCATGTCCATCATTAAACTACAGTTTGACGGTTCAAGTAGCGAGTTGCTTGCACCTTTCTTGAGAAATGGCTCGGTAGGGGTAGTGGCTTAATTTACATAGGAAAACAATACCTTGAAATGCTTCTCTAATTTGCAAAAAACTGTCCTAAAGATTTTGACGTAGTTTTGCAGAATCAAAGTTCTTAATGTCTATTATCAGGGCTGAAATTTTCATACGGTGTCATCTGGCAAAATTTGGATATTTTTACATTTTACTGATTTTATGACATATAAATAATGTCAATATATCGGAGAGTAGGTAATGTTATGAGTATCGGCAAATGTGTCATTAAATTCTGCAAAGGCTGTTGTTTATATTAAAACTTTTTATTCCAAGACAATCGGATAAAATGTAAGAAAATGGCAAAGCAAAATGTAGATTTATGGATTCAAAACTATTTAGCCACCTTCAAAGGAACAGCTTGCATAAGTAAACACTACCTGAGTTGTGTTACTCTATCTAGATACATAAACACGTGCACACTAGCCATGTGTGACAACTCTGTCATCAGAGACACCTCAGATAGCGTATTTTAAAATTACAAGACTAAATATGTAGTCATTATTTTGTCAAGAAAAATACAGCCTGATTGACCTGACCCAGTTGTTCAAAAAGTGGATAACTTTATTCAGTGGATATGATCTATCGGGTGGACAAAAGTGCTATCCAGACCCTATACAATGGATATATTTTATCCGTTGGATAGTGATTTATCTGGTGCATAGCTCTTATTCACTTTTTGAACAACCGGGACTGTAACGTAAACGCTGGATTTAAATTCAGTCACAAACTTACAACTACGTACAGTACCAATTCAAAGACAATACCCAATAAGTATGCAATGTGCAATGTCAGTCCGAACAAATACTCTTCAATACTTTAAACACAATAACATAATTGATTTTCGAAACATATTTGGAGCAATAAACCTCAACATAATTAAATAATAGTAAGAGAAGATCCTTATTACTTCTCTTGAAGTCCCATCCAAATTGGACCTCTCTATCTTGTCTTGACCTGCATCAGTCCAGTATAGTTTCCGTGCAGAGAAATCAATAGTAATTCCATTGGGCCAACGCATGCTACCAGTCACCAGTGTTCTTCGCTGTTCACCTGATAGGTATGCCGTCTCTATTTTGGCTACTGCACCCCAGTCAGTCCAGTACATGTTCCTGCACACACATTAATTGGACACATGTCATAACTACTGGAATGAAACACTTTTGTCATGCTGCCTACCACCGCTGTCATGCTGCCTACCACCAATGTCATGCTGCCTACCACCGCTGTCATGCTGCCTACCACCAATGTCATGCTGCCTACCACCAATGTCATGCTGCCTACCACCAATGTCATGCTGCCAACCACCAACGTCATGCTGCCTACCACTGCTGTCGTGCTGCCTAACACCACTATCATGCTGCCTACCACTGCTGTTATGCTGCCAACAACTGCTGTCATGCTGCCTACCACTGCTGTCGTGCTGCCTAACACCACTGTCATGCTGCCTACCACTGCTGTCATGCTGCCTACAACTGCTGTCATGCTGTCAACAACTGCTGTCATGCTGCCTACAACTGCTGTCATCGCTGCCTACCACCATTTTAATACTACGTACCACCAATGTCATGTTGTCTACCACTGCTGCTATGCTGCCTACCACTGATGTCAAGCTGCCTACCACCACTTTTTAAAATACTACCTACCTCTGATAATTAATGCCACCTATCACTGATGTTATGCTGCCTACCTCTGATGTCACACTACCTACCACTGGTATCATACTGTCTACCAGCTATGGTATGCTACCTACCACTGATGTTATGCTGCCTACCTCTGATGTCACACTACCTACCACTGGTATCATACTGTCTACCAGCTATGGTATGCTACCTA
>JAOBYG010206304.1:0-10107 GCA_025403545.1 Epizoanthus stellaris
TGTTTGACTTTGGCTTTCACCAGAAAGTCACGGAGATTTTTCGGACGTCTATAAGCGACGAAGGGGCGTTCTGTAAATACTTCTTTGCAGCATTTAGAGGACTGAAGTATGGGGGAATGCTTTCCAATAATCTGGTTCGGGTTTGGACCAGACGGATTGTAAATGACCACGAGGGCGATTTGTTAATTTGTTTTCTATCTTTTTATGCTAGGTTGGAGGTCTTGGTTTCGGGAAATGGCTTTTGCTTCGTTAATCTCACGGATGATCTGTTGTTGTTTATATCCCCTTCTAATCAAGTGTTCTGTCAGCTCATCACAACATGCATTGAATATCATGTCGTCTGAACAAATGTGGCATGAGCATAGTGCGAGACTGTATGTATGGGTGGCACGATGAGCTAAAGAAATACTGGTGGGCGTCGGTGGGTTTTACGTAGAGGTCGGTTGAAATGTTTCCGTTCTCAATTGAAATGGTGGTGTCTAGAAAAGCTACTGTGGTGGTTGATTGTTCCGAAGTAAATTTGATAGTAGGATGTAAGTTATTTAAATAATCAATAAATTATTTAAAGTCATCTTCACTTTGAATCCATATCATAAAAATATTATCAAGGTACCGCCACCAGACGAAAGGTTTTATTCTCACTCCATCTAACGCTTTTTTCTGAAATGCTCCCACAAAGATGTTTGCGTAAGCAGGTGCCATTTTTGTGCCCATAGCCGTCCCGTGCTTTTGTATGTAGTACTCGTCTTTAAATTCGAAGGTGTTCATGGTAAGGATCATGCAGGTCAGGTCACATAGTCTCGCTGTTGGTGGAGTCTTGTCAGTGCGTTCGTTAAGGGCATCTCTGCATGCTTGAATTCCTTCATTGTGTGCAATGTTAGTGTACAAAGATGAAACATCGAATGTTACAAAGATAGCGTGATTTGGTATGCCTTTTAACGAGTTTAGTTTAGTCAAGAAGTGGGTGGTGTCTTTGATGTACGTAGGAAGTTTGGAGATTTGAGGGTTGAGGTGATAGTTGACAAATTCGGATATGAATATCCCTATCTCAAATATTATTAGAACATACACACAAAACAGATACAAACACACACACACACACACACAAACACTCATCCACACATCGACACACACACGCATACACACATAAGCATACGTGTATAAGCACACACGCACATACACATACACATACACATACATGTATACACACATAAACACACATACATACACATACACATACACAAATACACATACACATACACACACACATACACACACACATACACATACACATACACATACATACACCCACACACATCCACATGCACACATGCACACAAACACACACATGCACACAAACACACACATGCACACAAACACACACGTACACACGCACACGTACATACATACACTCATGCATACACACAGACAGGCACACATACACACATACACACATACGCACATACACACACTACACACATACACACACATACATATATACACACATACATACACACACACACACACACACACACAATCACACACTGTTAGATAGTGGAACTAACCTGTTCCTCGCTGACTGTTCCACTGCTCTGTTTTTCTCTTCTGTGCCTCTCTTTAAGCGATTTGATTTCCTCCTTGGGTAAGACCATAGAACAAAATTCAACAAAGCTTTGCATATATACATTTTAAAAATACGTGGAAAAGGGTCACTTTGCCAAACAACTGGTCGCAACATATCCTGACCTCATGTTGTGTTTTTAACTCCTCCAATTCATCTTCGAATCTCTTCTTGTCTGAAGAATGTTTCTTCTTACGATCAGCAAGGGACTGTGAAACAAAGGAGACATACTTAATCACAACAACAGATTTCTATAACTAGTGGATACTAGTTACATAACAATTGCATAACAAAATATTAGCACTTCCAAATATCTCTCAATCTTTAGCTTATTATCGTTATTTGAAATTTTTTTCCCATTTTCTGGTATTGCTTCATGGCTGCTATTTACAGCGCTTCTCTTACTTACCCTTTCAAGAGATTCTTTCTCATGGCGCAGATCTGACACCTCTTCCTCCATGTGTTCTACTCTGCTCTCGCACCTCTTTCGATTCTGTCTTTCCTCCTTCAGGTCCTGTTTCAACCTTCCTGCCTGCTCTTCATTTTCTTATTGTTACAAATATCAAAAAAATATTGTAATTATTGCAATGAGGTTTGAAAAGCCCTACGAGGAATATTTCAATGAAGTATGTATGTATGTAAGGCAGACAGAAAATGAAACAAACGGAAATCCAAGTTACAGGGTAAATAACAACAGTGTTTAACCAGGAAACGCAGTGCGGCTATTTGCAGGAGCTTTCCACGTTTCAAAGACTAATCATTGCTACTCTTGTTGCGTTAGATCCCCCTAGCAACTGTACATCCCAGAGTATAACTGCGATAAAAACCGGCTGCAATAACAAAACGAGCACATTACTTAGATTCAAATGATGGTTGCTTGGTTTCAAGGCACTGAGAAGAGATAATCGTGAAATCACAGAACCACATACCCTCAGCACAATATGAAACTATATAGCAAACCTTCTGTTATATATATGATATGATAAACTTTGGTAACAAAACTGCAACTATAGCTTTTAGTTATAAAAGTTATAAAGAAAAAAGTGGTTATCAGAGGAGAAGCAGATGGGAGTGTACACTGTACCTGAATGCGAGTCCTTTGCATGAGCCAGCTCGTATTTATATCTCTCTGTATCGGACTGTGCTCTTGACAGCTGTGTTCTCAGCTCCGCCTCCTGCTGTCTCAGGGTTGTTAGCTCAGTTTGAGCCGATGTCAGTTGCGTTTTGACAGTTGTCACCTCAGAACTCAAGGCAATCTGAAGTTCAACAAGATAAACAAAAATAAATAACGTATGTCTTGTCACCCTGCAGCAGGACAGAACTAAATGTGGAGGTATGATGCTGCAAAGCAACCAATGTGTTTGTTTGCTAAATCTGGCCCAGTCGCCCATTGTTAAATGACAAAAGGTAATGTTGAACAAAAACAGAAAGCAACGCTAATGGTCGCTACTTAATAAATCGTTTTCAATCCACATGCAATGTCTCCTATTCTCAATTCTAACATTTGTCTAAAGAAATACAAGAGTAGATAACAAAATTTTTGAAAAAGCAAAAAAAAAACCTGGTATGTTGATCAAATACTTTTATGATATAAATAGAGCTTCACGAAGGTAAAATAAACAGACACAAAATGTTCTTCTTATCATACCGAGAAACACACAGGCAGAATACATTCCTAATCAAATACCTTCTCCTGTTCTAAGGTCAGCACCCTTGTTTGAGTCTGGGTTGTGTTGTGCTGCAGAGAGTCGCTCCTTTGTTCCAACATCGTGTTGCTTTGCTCAAAGAACCTAAAGTAAACCAGCAAACGTTACACTGAGGAATCCCTGACAGCATAAAAGCGCAACACTGCTTATCACTGCTCGGCTCTTAATGATTTTTATTATCATTTGCTTCTATTATGAGAAATATCCAATATAATATGTACCTTTCAAGTTTGATAAACTGCCAAATCACAGAATTTATTTCCATATCTGATAATTAACGTCTCCGACAAGGGAAAAAAAGTATAGCCAATTACTATTCTATGGAATGAAATTAAAAACATAGAGATAAAAAAGAACATGCTTGAGTATTGGAAATAGAAACTACAGTAAGCTATTTTTACAACTAAAACAAATTTACCAACAACTGATTGCAGCAGAATCATCTCCGTGAGTGCTTACCATTTACATAAAAACCATTGGAAAGGTACACGAATGGGGTTCACACGGAAACTTAGGAATGAAATTCCATGACTTATCCAGGCCTGGAAAAAGCATTTTCAAATTCCATGACTTTCCATGACCGTGTGAACCCTGATGTATACGCACATTTCCCAGTAAAACTGAAAAGAAAGAAAGAAAAGAGCTATACATTCACATACAATCCACATATTCCTGAAACTTGTAAATGAAATGCGGCATCAGTATACATCTGATCTCCCAATCCGGGTTTTTCCATGTAAGTAGTGTGCACCAGATTTCCACAGTAGGAAAAGAATCTGTCGAAACACTCCACAAAACCTGTAGATTGGCATTGTGGTAACTCCTGATATTACCTTTGGTTCTTCTGCAACAAATCTGAGATCTTTTCATTCAAAACTTCAATTTTCGCCCTCTTTTCTGTACTTTCAACTTTCAACTTTTCATTTTCCTGAAACAAAAACAGAAATGTGTAAGAAATATTATAACAACATATTTATTCAAGTGTGTTCTGAACAACACCTGACTTTATATCTCTAGTTCCTTTACTTCCTCTTAAAATAGTGGAGAAAAACGATTGACAGACCTCGTACCAATGTCAATCGTAACACACGGGCACAAGAAAACACGATTTGTAATAACTAATGAAATAAAAATCATGCCTTGTCTACTTCCATTGTGAAATGACTATGAAAATCTTCCCACACTAATTGCCTTGTTACTTTGTGAGGCAAATTCATTTGTAATTAACCTGCCGACAAGGAAAGTACAGAAATGGCCAGTTCCTAATAGGCGCATCTTTACTGATGTAATGTTTATCAACAAACAAAGATCGAATGATATCAAAAACTAAGACCTGTGGCGATCGGGCCTTTAGTATTGCAGGTCCAGCACAATCTGCCCCAACATCTTTGGCTGGAAACTTCACTAAATAGTTTTAAGTTCAAAATGAAGACCTTCGTTCTTTCAAACGTTTACTCTTAATTTTACTGATCACTTTACTCATTGTAGCTCTAGTTTTCTTTTCTACATATAATTAATATTTTATATTTCAATTATTTTATTCATTGAACAGTTGTGTTTTTTAATGTCATGAGCATTAAAACATTTTGCTTAAATGTGCACTTTAAGTAATAAAGTTATTATTATTATTAAACCTTTTCAATTCTAAACAACTTTGAATGTTCCAATAATCGACTACCAGGCTGATGAACATCAAAAGACAAGATTCGCCCATAACAATAATAACGTGATACTAGGTACCTGTATAATTCTTGTGATATTATGGAGCAGTATTGCGGTGTCCATCATGGCTGCAGAGCCGCCATACCCAGGTGCCATGCCAGGGGGAACAAGTGCCCCTGACGACAACGATAGCTTGTCAACCTGTAGTAGTATCATTTCCGTCACAAATGAAACTAGTGTCAGTATTGTTGTGCCAAACCATGGCAAGAGAGTTTAATAACAACATTTTACACTGAGAATGTTAAGAATGTGTGTCGGTGACATTGCATGTAACTGTCAACCAAGCTCTGTTAGGTTTAATTCTGCGCTGAACCTACAGTCACCATAACACCTAAAAACCACATGACGACTGCTTTGATTTCTGCATTATAGTGTCATTACATAATGATAACAACATCGTATATTTTTCTTATCTGACAATTGTGATGAAATGCGCTTTAGTGATCAAAACATGTGAAAAATTCCACAAATTACGTATACCCTACATATAACAAACAATCCCCATTGTTGCCCGAACCTGTGTCCCAAACTGCAGTTGCACATGTTTCATACACTAAAGGATGTCCAGATGGGCGTCAGGAAAAGCAAAACACTCATATATGTAGTACACACTGCTAACTATATCTGTAGTGGCAGACTGATTCGCCTCCCTAATCCACGTATGGTTACAATCCAATTATATACATCGTAATTTGGGCAATGTATTGATGAAGACAAGTTTAACTTCACAACATTTCTCAATGTGTCACAAGAAACCTGTATAATTTCAAGGGAAACTAAGAAAACCACAATAGTAACAAAACTCATAAACCCAAAGAACAGCTATGTGTACGATACAATTGATGCTAGCCTACATATATTCTCAAGAAAATATGGATCAAAAGGATGCGTATAAATTATAATAACCGAATACACTTGTACTAGTATAGTTATATAGACTTCTATCCCGAGATCTTTAATACTCTTGAACGAACCAGAAATAAAACGCAAGCTATGTCAAAAATTCAAACAATAAAATATCTTCCAATGAGAATGTATACGCACTCAGTTCTCGACCTAAAATTTATGCTCCAATAACGCACATGTATACACATATTAATTACCATGATTGTTTTTGATAATGAATCAGTGGTCATATTCATTGCTGACAGATTTTAGTGTCTTGCAAGTGACTGTAGGTTTCTCTGGATTCAAGTCATACAGTATTCATGTATTCTGCTGAAAAAGGGTGACGTGTGTTTATTCATGCGAAGGGATGATGTGTATTCATTCATGGAAGGGTAAAGTCCAGCACCTTACGTACATGTACAGTTTAATAATCTGAATAAACTAAAAGTACCTTCTGTGTGAGCTCATCCATTTTGTCAGAAACCTTTCCTATGGCCATCCTCACTTCTGACTGCTGTTGTCGGCTTTCAGCCATTAGCACAGGCACCATGGCCTCACTTGCTGCAGACGGCGCCGGTGGAGCAGGGGGAGGTGGCTGTGTGTATGTAAACGTTGCCTGAGGAAAAACTTGTGGCAGCTGTGGCATCATGGGATAGCCAAGGGGCTGAGGTGCCTGAAACAGCCAGTACGTATGTAAGGTAGCATAGCAACACGTCACAAAGCAAACCAAATAGCAGCTGCAGCAATGAATTGCTTCAGAAGATACCATAAGGCACGCAATCTTTGAAGGGTCTACTTGTTGTATTCTTTGCAGTTTCACTGAAAAACAAATCCTATTTTATTCTACAGTGAATACAATAGGCATCACGAAATGCTGAAAAATGTCACAAATAGTTGAGTCCTGATAACTTGAAATCTCATACAAAACAGAGAACAATTCGAGTAACTGGGAGTTTGAGTTATCAAATGGGCCATCAAAATACAGGTAACTGAGATCGATTTTGTGTGAAAATATGTCAGTGCTGGAAGTATTTCTGTGAATTGACACTAAGAAGATATTTAGAAAATGTGAACACCAAGACTTGGACCACTAAGCCATTTCTACACAGAACTGCAGTGCACCCTCATGTTAAATTGATTAATAAATTACTTTCGAAAGCATTTTATGGCAACTTATAAATTGGTTCAAGTCAAAGGGAGTACATCAGTAAGAAAACGCCCTGAAGGAAGAAATAATTTGGTTAAGCTTGTGTAAAACTCAAATTATCAAATTCATGTTTATTGACATCTTTTCGCCAGTAAAATTTTAAGAGTTAAATATGGTAAAACTGTGATAACATGTTAAAAACAAACGTTTTCGACACAAATGGTCATCATCAGGTAGTGTGGAAACTTTTTGGAGTTCGATTTTGTACTGTAGAGGAGGTGCATACATTGTAAAACGGATGAGTAAATGTATTGTTTGGGTTCTACCCATGGGAAAATTAGATAACAGGAAGGTTTGGGCTATGTTCACATGGGAACAGTGCCACTTGGTTCCATTCCAAAAATTGGAACGTTCCAAAAATTGGAACAGATAGGCGTTCCATTCACAAGGGACCTGCTATCCGTACCACCTATCCCTTTTGGAACTGCAAAAAAGTAGTTCCAAATTTGTAGCTGTTCAACTAACAGGCAGAGCGGTCCCATGTGAATGCATGGACCGGCGGAACGGATATGTGGTACGGATAGCGGGTTCAGTGTGAATGGAATGTCTATCCATTCCGATTTTTGGAATGGAACCATGTGGAACCGTTCCGTGTGAACATAGCCTTGGATTTGTTTATTAAGGACAGGGCAGTGCTTGACAATTGGTCGAGCTTCAGTGATGGGTCAGGGGTGGATAGAGGTGATAACTTGCCAGGTTAAGGAGTGATGTGCGTAGGTAGATAAGTGTCGGGCTGGTTCTGAGAGTTTATTGATATCTTCATGTTCATTTGTGTGGTGCTGTAGATTGCACGAGGTCTCGCCAACATATTCAGATTCACAGTTGCACGTGCCATGGTACACAATATGGGACGGGTGTTGGTTCTTGTCTTTGTTGTTGAAAAGTGACTTGACTGTCTTTGTTTTACAAATGATGAAGAATTTAAAATGACCCTGAGTGAAGTTGTGGAGAGTTTTGATAAAGATTCATCTCTGTCTATCATTTTCTTTGCAAAAAGGGCAGATTGATGTTGATTTTACGACAGTCATGAAACCAATGTGTAGGAATAAAGGTTTCCGGGGAGTTAGGATGTTCAATTTTGCATTGGAAAAAGTGCTCTTAATTGATTGTACTTCTTGGTGCCAGTTGGAAGATACATATATGCGTTTCGTGTGGTGAAGAGGGCTTAAAATACAATTCCGTTTCCAGTTGACAGGACTGTTTGACTTCCAGTGTACGGGTAATTTGCCAGGTTTGCTGTAAGCAGATGTAGTAAGGGTGTTCGATGTGCGTTTGATAGTGGTATCTAGGAAGTGATCAGGACTCTCTTCAACAGTAAAAAGGATGTTGGGATGGTAAGAGTTCAGAGAGTTTAAAAAATGGTCGGTGCTGTTGATCTTGCGTTTGGATAAGCAGTCGTCAACGTAGCGATCGTAAAAGGGTGGGTTGGGTAATGACATCAGACTGTAGCTTGCACATGAAAATGTTGGCCAATACAGGTGATACTCATTCGACAGCCATCGATCTGTCGATACAGACTACCATTAAAGCTAAACACACATCGTTTAGTAACTCTGAGAAGTAGGCGTTTGAAGATAAGCTTGGAAGCAAATTGGGGACGTTTTCCTTGTTTGTAGATCAAGTATAGAGTGTGTTTTAAAAATTGTTTCGTCAAGGGGTATCTCAGTAAATAAAGAGCTAACATCATGTGATACAAAGATTTCATCTTCTTCCACGGTAAGGATATTAAATTCCAGTTATCAAGGGTAGAATTACAGTAAATGAGTGAAGCAAATGCAATGAAAATGGGTTTAGTTTAAGTTGGCGAGAAATTCGAATTATCGAGTCCACTGTATATGTCAACCATGGGAACTTAGGGTAGGTGTTATGTGCAGGGAAAGATGACAACAAACATCGACTGATATACCAGTAAATAACTGACTGTAAAGGCTGAAACTCACAAGCTGTGCGAATGTTGAATATTATGAAATGCAATATCCAGATTAACTGGAGTTAAACTCACAAGGTCCATTATTTTTCTTCAGTGTATAGAAGATAGAACATTTTGGCAGGAACAACCTTTTACTAATCTTGTGCAGAGCAAAGTCAAGCCAGAATTATTTAAAGACAAACAAAATATGCTAATACACAGGAAAGACAAGATAACATTCCAATGGCATATCTCTAAAGAAAAGTGATTGAAACAACCAGCTTTGTGATGTAAAGAGAGAAAAGTTTCTGATACTTTGTAATTAGTACAAAAAACACAGACAACTGCTGTGGATTACCCCCCACCCCAACAATGACTGCATACCTGATACAGAGCCACTTGCTGTGGTGCATAGCCAGTTGGCACATCAGGCTGGGAGTGTGCGGGCTGTGGAGCTGCCTGCTGCTGGAGTGTCTGCTGAACCTCTGGGTGTGGCTGGACTGGCCGAGGTGGCAGATGTGGTTTGGGTTTGGGGTTGGGTTCAAGGTTGGCCTGACGAGTGATTGGGGCGGGTGAGGGAGCCTCAGTGGCAGCTGGGGCTGGTGATGCTGGTTCAAGGCTCGACACATGCTCAGTAGGTGATGTTACCTGTGGCACAAGTTGGTGAAGGTGACTACTGTCTATTTTATATGTAAATATTGCAGATCCAAACAACACCAGTTCACTATTTTACAAGTGAATGAGTCAACATATAACTATGAAAAGCAAGGAAACTGAGAGTGAGTGAACGAGACAACATTAACCACAAGTGAATGAGTCAGCATATAACCACAAGTAAATGAGTCAACATATAACCACAAGTGAATGTTACAGCATATAACCACAAGTGAATGAGTCAACATCTAACCACAAGTGAATAAGTCTGCATATAACCACAAGTGAATGTTACAACATATAACCACAAGTGAATGAGTCAACATATAACCACAAGTGAATGAGTCAACATATAACCACAAGTGAATGAGTCAGCATATAACCACAAGTGAATGAGTCA
>JAOBYG010206415.1:0-10107 GCA_025403545.1 Epizoanthus stellaris
AAATAGTTACCCCACTTGGGGGTTGCTTAAAATTGTGACCCCCTAAAAAATTATTAGCCCCCCCCCCCCCCCCTCCAAGCACGTAAAAAATATAGCTCCGCTAATCGTTACCAACGAGCTTCGAAACACCAACAATAGCATTACGTACCACTATCAAAGTACAGTGGGATGTGAAGCCATTGTTTAGATGAAATCCCTCAAATTCGGTATGTAGACAATGAACTTTTTCACAACACAAATGACACCCAAGCTCGTTATTGTGCCAGATGTCTAGGCTGGGAGAAATTATGCTAGTAACGCGGCCTATTCTGTATGCCTGTTCATAATTAACAATTAAAGGACAAGGTTGAGCAAAATATCGTGATTTGTCAGTGGCGCGCAAACGATTATTTGCCATGCCAAAGGCAGAGGCAAATAACTGATCTGCGAGACACTGACAAAATCGTGATATTTTGTGGTAACCGAGTCCAATAATTGTTTTATCATTCAGCTGTTTTGAGTTCGTTCAATAAACTTGTCAAGAAAGTTTGCAAGCTCTTCTTCCAAGTACTCTGGAAAACGAGCCGCCGTCGTTCACAGGGCTTCAAGTTGTCAGTATTGCGCATGAGCACAAACATCGTGGTAGAATAATGCGCATGAGCAAAGTATTTACAGGCAGTTATTTGCAGGTGACGAGGAAACTTTTGAATTGAATGATAATTGCCGATTATGCTTGTGATTATTATCGGGCATAGCTATTGTGCTCACATTAGTCTTGGAACAAATTCAAATTTGTTTGTGTGATTAGCGGCAATAACTGTGAACATTTTGGAATTGATTTCAGGTCATTAAGCACTGGTGAAAAGGTGAACTTGGATCTTCTTTTGCGTTTATCCTCTTTATTATGTTGGGTGTGATTTATAATAGTTGCAAACTGTTTCGCTAATTATGTTAAATAATGCTCGAAAGTTGCATATTACACTGGGATAATGTCTGCAGCTGCTGCAAATGGGCTATTGTGCTGGAAATTATATGGGCAGCAGTTATCCAAGCCTACACTCAAATTATTATATATCCTGTATAACTCAGTTACACAAACTTCCGATATCTGCTGTACACACAGGAATTTTGTTTCTATAATGATGGTGTTTACTTGCTTTGTTTGATAACTAGAGATGAATAATGAGCAAAGATGTAAACCTTACCACTCCTTACACACCTGGGTTTATTGTGAGCTGAATTCGCCTGGCGGTTCACATCTTCACCTAGTTTCATATAACTGTCTTTGTCGGAGTAGAAGGGATTGACAATACCATTTTCAAACGTCGGACTTCCAAGGTTCACATTTCGTATCGTACTGAAAAGAGTTGAAAAGTAATTTCAGTTAAATTAATGTTGTTTTCGTCGTTTGTTAATACCATTTTTTGAAAGTGTTGCTAACCGCCCATTGTTTTCTATTATCGGCTTCAAGAAGCTACCAGAAACAGCGTAAATGAGACTTTATTGCTGTTCCTGAGACTGGGAGGAGGGGAGGGAAACTTAAAACTATTAATGCTACCACCACCAAATTGGTGTGCTAATTAATTAAGATGGAGGCAAGCTTATGGTATTAGTTATGTCATGACGTAACACCACACCACAGATCCGCCATCTTGGATTTAGTGGCCAGCGTTTGGTAACTAAAGGAAAACGAGATTCCAGTAATTGGTCTACGTTCGTGAAAATAATTATCACTTACGGTGTCGTCGGGGTTTGCACCAGCAGTTCCATTAAATCGTCATGCTGATCGTCGTAAGGAAGGTGTGCGTTAGTATTCAGCAGTCCCCCTGGACCGCCATTACTTGCGTGTTTCTCTCTTTGTTTGTTCCTTTTGTTTCTGAAAGTCGAGAATTGTTTACAGTTTTCAGTTCAGTAGACGTTTCTTACCTTATCATAATTCGAATATTTAACAAATGGCGTAAATTTCTCATAACTCCGATCCGCACACATTATCCTACAAAATAAAAAATCTAACTTCGCCCACAACACACTCTTTTGTTTGGACAAAGGGCAAGCGCTCGAAACATCAGCTACAACCTTCGACCTTCACGGCCAAAACATGCCATTTCAACTTTTAGTTGATCAATTCCAGTATTTGGCCTACTCGCCGAGGTCAAAATTTCTTGTCTTTATAGAAACCAGTCTACCAGAATTGAAAAGTGTCTGTTTATATGGTTCAACTCCACTTTAACATGCATAAAGTTCAGCTATAGCCCATTCCACCACCCCTTGTCTGGAAGCGCTCCAAACTGGGTTCAAATCGGCCCTGCGCTAGCATGAGGCTGATAGGCTGATCTACAGATGTCTTACAGAAAAATATTTAATGACCCATTTGCAAACAAGTTGGTTTTCGGCTAGAAATGAATTTCTTGGGACTCAAATTCTGGTCAAATTATTTACATTTTGTCTTGACTTATAATTATTCCAAAATAGAATGTAATGTCATCCTATTTTGTTCTTTCATTAAATGAAAGTACAAAATCTTATGGGAACTATGAGAATAAAATCACTCACAAAGCATCTTGGTTGCAAGTAGGTCATTAATCTAAATATCTCACCTTTTCTTTACACACACTACGACACATAGGATGATAAGGATGACGAGCAAGAGCAGGACAGTAGCAGACACCAACTGACCTGCCAAGGTCTGACTCACCATCTGCCACACTTGCTGGATCACCGTAACCTATAGCAATGGCATAACAAGTGACAATACCATCCGAGTGTTATAAAACTTGTGATAAAACAACTGACCAAGAACTGTGGTTCTGTTATTATATTTCCATCGACGACATTGTGTCCCCGATTAGTAGGCCACTTGTGGCCAGCTAGAATACACGACACATAAATATCGTGGTTGATTGATTGACTAACTGACTGACTGATTGATTGATTGACTGATTAATTGATTGATTGATTGATTGATTGATTGACTGACCGACTGACTGATTGGTTGATTGATTGATTGATTCATTCATTCATTCATTGACTGACTGACTGACTGACTGATTGGTTGATTGATTGATGGATGGATGGACTGATTGATTGATTGATTGATTGAATAATTGATTGATTGGTTGATTGATTGACATTCACATCAATCGAAAGGTTAGATATGTGCAGTTCCTTTACCTTTACTAAACTGGCTTAAGTTTATTCAATCATACAATTCCATAACATTTAAGACAAAAACAGACAAACTATTTCGTTTCTCTGTCTGCAGTTGTTTGTTTGCTTGTTTGTCTGAGGGGAGAGGGAAGTGGAGAATATGACATTCCCTGAAACTGTACCACATGACCTGTGTTAGCCAATACGAATATGTCCAAGTGAATGTAATGTGTGACAATCGATTGCATTATTTACCTTTGGTATTGGTACTGTATTACTAGTAGGTGGTACTACAGCTGTTGTTGATGTTGGCAGAACTAATGTCGACATAGCTACCATTGAAGATGATGGTTTGACAACTGCATGCCAGGTAGAAATTATTGGTCTCTGTGTTGAACTAGGGTTTTCTCTGCGTGATGTAGAGACAGCGGTCGGACCAACTAGTGTCGTGGGAGGCCAGATGTCAATCTGACTTTTTGGCATGTAAAGTGAAGGAGTTGCTGTTGGCATCGACGACGACATTGCTATAGTCAGCACTGTTGGCAACATGTCCGTCGCAAAGACAACCGATGTTTCATGTGGCAACGAAGGATACGTAGATGAAACTGTCCTTGAAACCAACCTACTCGACACAGATTGAGACAGAGTTGCAACTATTTCTCTTGAGCTTAAGCTTCTAGACGAAACTTTACTTTGATTTGGCACTGAAGATCTGCTTAGCATTGATGGAATTCCCGACATCGCAAAGTTGGAATACATCGAGCTGGTTGTTTCGTTGGTAACAAAATTTATGGTCGTTGTTACGAGAGAAGTGGAAGCTTGCTGAAACCGAGATAAGGAACTGCTCGTCCATGTATAATAAGGAGACACTACAGTGTGAGGTAGAGACGACTCTACAGGTGAGGTAGAGACGATCCATGCAGAATAAGGAGACACTACAGTGTGAGGTAGAGACGACTCTACAGTTAAGGTAGAGACGATCCATGTAGAATAAGGAGACACTATAGTGTGAGATAGAGACGAAGGAAGGAAAGGATACTGCCAACTAGTGCTAGACACCAAGTTTGGAGATAATACATTACTTGACCTTGTTATCATTACTGTACATTGCTCACCACTCCATCCGGGAAGGCAGATTCTATCTCCCGTGGTCACATTGCAAGTGTAATGTCCTTTTACGCTGTCGCGTGGCTTGCAAAATGTTTGACATTCCTCTCCGTACCAGTCTTGGTAACACATCTTATTTCCTTTGTTAGTGCATTTGTAGTGCCCAGAACTATAGTTTCGCGGTAAGCAATATGTTGTACAATTACCACTGTACCAATCCTTGTTACAAACTTTGGCTCCCGTTTCCGAATTGCATGTATAATAACCCGAACTGTCGTTCTGTGCCAAGCAGTAAATGGTGCAATTATCTAAATACCTATCAAGACAATAAATGAATAATTCACACATCAAATTACTGTCTGATTCTTTTACTATTTAAAAATAGTAGAGCAAATTTTCTAAGTGTCAAAGCAAATGCAAAAAGGGACAGTCCCAGGGCCATAAATACACTTTAATTCGAATTGGGGAAAAGCTGAAAATGAATTTTAAACGAGGGCAAAACATGACAATAAGTTCTAACTGAAACAACACCATGCATGGATTTCGGACTGAGACAAGAATATAGCGTTAAAATTTTAACCAAGGCACAAGTACCACAATGTGACCTGAATTAACTCTACAGAAAAGCCTCTGTGTTGTTAGATTACTGCACGCTTAATTACCCTATAATATACAATTTGTCCCCGCCTCGATTAGTTCTTTTACCTAGCTGCGGGAGGCAAAATAATTTGTAATTATGTATTTTCGTAAATAAAGTTGTTGTTGTTGTTGTTGTTTAATTAAACAGATAAAAACGACAGCAGTATAGTTTATAATTAATTATTTTGTGTAATTCTGAGCGAAAAATAATCGACCTAAAGCATTGTCAATATCGGTCAAATCCACCGGTGGATTAAAACTATAAACGGAAAGAGGCAAAGCAGAATTCATTACCATCCAAATTCGTATCAGTGTGAGTGCAAAGTGACCCATTGCGATGGTTAAACATACTTATCCCAAATCGTTTTGAATGAATTTGCTTATACTTAGTAGTTTCATGCCATGATCAGCTCATTACAGGTTTCTGTGCAGAAGGATTAGGGTATTTAAAAAGGCTACGTATATTACGCTACAGTACCAAAACACAAAGTGCGTTTGTTGCAATGAGACTTTGAGTGAACTAGAAGAGAGTGAAACTGTAGCTAAGTTTACGAATACTTCATTTCTTACCACGAGTGAAAGCAAAGCTTTTCTCCAGTTTCAGGGTCGCAGCTGTAGTGTCCCATGACGTCATTGTTGGGTTTACAGTATACGGTACAGCTTGTTTTGTACCAATCTGGAAGGCAAACTTTCGCCCCTGTTCTTTTGTTACAAGTGTAATGACCTGTTGCGTCATCTCTTGGAACGCAGTACGTGGAACACTCGTTGCTATGCCAACCAGGATTACATATTTTATCTCCAGTTGTGTTATCACAGGTATAGTTACCTAGGACAGCGTTACAATAAGTTGTGCAGTTTTGTCCGAAGCAATTCGGAAGACATACTTTCTTTCCCGATTGCGAGTCGCAAATGTAATGTCCTTGGGAACTATTTCGTTTGTGGCAATAAGTCATGCAATCTGCGCCATACCAGTTTGAAAGGCACATTTTCTTTCCAGTGGATTTGTTACAGGAATAATGCCCATGGACATCATTACGTGGTATGCAATATGATGTGCAATTTTCACCAAACCAATTTCCAAAGCAAACTTTCTGTCCGCTACCCTTATGGCAACTGTAGTGACCTGTTGAGTCATTTCTTGCCTTGCAAAATGTTGTGCAGTTTCCATCATACCAGTCGGTCATACAGATCTTCTTTCCAGTAATATTATTGCAGTAGTAATGTCCCAGACCCCCTGTTTCTCCACTGCAGTATGTAGCACAATTCTCACCATACCAATCGGTCAAGCAAAGTTTCTCTCCAGTATCCTGATCACACATGTAGTGTCCAGCTGAGTCACTCCTTCCTCTGCAAAACGACGTACAATTGGAGCCATACCAGTCTTTCAGACAAATCTTCAATCCGGTAGTTTTGTTGCACGAATAATGCCCTTGTAAATTATTATGTGCCGCACAATATTCCGTACAGCTGTTGTTATACCAGTCATCCAAACACCTTTTCTCGCCAGTTTCTTCATCACATGTATAATGTCCCATAGAGTCATTCCTTCCCTTACAGTATCGTTGACAACTCACGCCATACCAGTTCGGCAAACATATCCTCTCTCCAGAGGCATTATTGCAGGAATAGTGTCCTGCTGATCCATCCTGCGGAATACAGCTAACAGAGCAATTTCCACCGTACCAGTTAGCAGAACAGATTTTCTCCCCTGACGTTTTGTTACAAGAATAATGACCCTGAATTCCATCTTGTGGGATGCAGAAAACAGTACAATTCCTACTATACCAGTTTGGAAGGCAAACCTTGTCTCCTGTATGTGGATCACACATAAAGTGCCCCTTCGAATCATTTCTACTCTCACATTGTTTCTCACAGTTCAAGCTATTTCCTCCATTCGTTTTATTGCAACTATAATATCCGTTAGTGCCATTCTGAGGCTTGCAATAAACTGTACAATTGGTGCTATACCAATCTTCAAAGCAGGTCCTTTGGCCTGTGTGTTGGTTGCAGTAATAACGTCCCTGGGAATCATTCCTTGGCACACAGTAAACTGTGCAGTTGGGACCAAACCATTTATCTAGGCACATTATTTTTCCTGTCTGGTGATTACACCTATAATGGCCCAATGAATCATTTCTTGGAATACAGTACTTACTACAACTAGTCCCGTACCAGTTTTCAAGACAGGATATCTCGCCCGTTTGTCGATTACAAGTAGAATGTCCTAGAGAGTCATTTCGTGATTTACAATATGTGCTGCAATTCGCTCCGTACCAGTTGTCAAGACAAAAAATATCTCCCGTTTCTTGGCTACAGTTCCAGTGCCCTGATGAATCATTTCTTTCCTTACAGTACCTGGTGCAGTTGGTTCCAAACCAGTTCTCCAGGCAAACGATTTGTCCAGTTTGCTTGTGGCAAGTGAAGTGCCCCGATGAATCGTTTCGAGGCCGGCATCTCACTGTGCAGTTCTCAGCAAACCAGTCCTTCAAACACATCTTCTCCCCAATAGTAGAACTACAACTGAAATGTCCGCTAAAGTCAGCTGTAGGTTTGCAGTACTTTGTACAGTTGCGACCGTACCAATGTTCAGAGCAAACTATGTTTCCAGTGTTGTTAGCGCATGCGTAGTGTCCGTTAGTGTTATTCCGTGCCTTACAATACGTCACGCAATTATTTCCGTACCAGTCCACTAGGCACAGTTTACTTCCGGTTTGTTTATCACAAGTATAATGACCTTCGGCGTTGCTCTTGGATTCACAAAATGTGGTGCAGTTTACTCCAAACCAGTTGTCGTAACATATCTTCCGTCCAGTTTGTGTGCCGCAAGTGTAATGTCCATGACTATTGTTCCTGGCTGTACAAAATGAGGTGCAGTTTACTCCAAACCAGTTGTCGTAACATATCTTCCGTCCTGTTTTCATGTCGCATGTGTAATGCCCCTGACTATTGTTTCTGGGTGTACAAAATGCGGTGCAGTTTATCCCAAACCAGTTGTCGTAACATATCTTCTGTCCTGTTTGCATGTCGCACGTGTAATATCCCTGACTATTGTTGCTGGGTGTACAAAATGCGGTGCAGTTTATCCCAAACCAGTTGTTGTAACATATCTTCCGTCCTGTTTCCATGTCGCACGTGTAATGTCCCTGACTATTGTTTCTGGGTGTACAAAATGCGGTGCAGTTTATCCCCAACCAGTTGTCGTAACATATCTTCCGACCAGTTTGCATGTCGCACGTGTAATGTCCCTGACTATTGTTTCTGGGTGTACAAAATGCGGTGCAGTTTATTCCAAACCAGTTGTCGTAACATATCTTCCGTCCTGTTTGCATGTCGCAAGTGTAATGTCCCTGACTATTGTTCCTGACTGTACAAAATGCGGTGCAGTTTATTCCAAACCAGTTATTATAACAAATCTTCTCTCCTGTTGTCGTGTTACAGATGTAATTCCCGGATGAGTCATCTCTAGGTATGCAAAACACCGTACAATGCTCATTGTAATATCCCGGGAGACATATTTTACTACCAGTGTCATTACTGCACTGATAATGACCCTGGCTGTCGTTATGGGGCTCACAAGAGACAGTGCAGTTGGTACTGTACCAGTTCGGAAGACAAATTTTGTTCCCTGAAGAAGGATCGCAGCTGTAATGCCCCGAGGAATCATTTCTAGCAGCACAATACACAGTGCAGTTATCTGTGTAGTAGTTATAGCGACACTGCTTTTCTCCGGTGCCGTTATTACAAGTGTAGTGACCGGCGTCATCATCTCTCGGTTTACAATATCCCGTACACCTGCTGCCGTACCAGTGTGGATAACACACAATATCCCCGGTAGTGCTACGGCATGTGTAGCGTCCTCTGCTGTCATTTCTCGGAGAGCAATGTTTGGTACAATTATTTCCGTACCAGGATGACAAACACTCCTTATCACCCGTCACAGGGTTGCAGGTGTAATGCCCGTCGGAGTCATTCCTTGCCTTGCAATATACTCTGCAAGATACGCCGTACCAGTCCGCGTGACAGATCTTCTCCCCAGAAGTGGCGTTACACATATAATGCCCAGTCTGATCAGCATGAGGCCTACAGTAGGTATCGCAGGCCTTTTCAAACCACCCTGAATCGCAGATCCTATTCCCAGTGGCGGAATCGCAGGTATAGTTACCAAGGCTCTTATCACAAAACACATTACATTCTACTGTGAACCAGTTCCGGCGACACACTTTAGCTCCTGTTGTAGCATTACAAATGTAGTGCCCAGAGGTATCATGTTGTTGGGGCTCACAAAACACTGTGCAAGAAGACCCAAACCAGTTGGCAATGCACACTTTTTCTCCCGTGGTTCCGTTACATTTATAATGCCCGCGATCATCGTCATGCGGTTGACAGTCACAGTTTGGTCCGTGCCAACCGTAGTTGCACACTTTACCTCCCGTGCTTGTGTTACACGAGTAGTGCCCGTCGATATCATTGTCGTGAGCCACACAGTGGGCAGTGCAGGTGGAGCCGTACCATTCAGGAGAACAGACAATGGTCCCATCACTGCTGCAGTTGTAGTGTCCTGACACATTAAATGAAGTCAAATGGTAGGCTTCATAATTATTCTTTCTGATGGAGTAATCAAACAGTGGCAACAACAGTGGCAAGGAATTTTAAGATAGAGCGACTACGGACTACGGGCTACGGCTGGATGCAACAAGAAAAAAATACTTACGTAGTCCTGACTACACGAAAAAGCTTGATTACTCCCCGTGGCAACGAGCATGCGCAGTACACCTTAATCCAGGTCCCTGACCGCCAATCTCGTTCTTAGGGCCCACGTTATTTTTGGCCTGCGACGTGGAACGAAGGGCTCTGGAATAATCCACACGCCAGCGCATGCACGAACTGCCGCTAGCGGGCCCACAAACAATTGAAATTCCTTATATGGTAGTCCGCAGATCATGGTCTGACGCGCGGATTATTCCAGAGCCGTTCGTTCCACACAGCAGGCCGAAAATAACGTGGGCTCTGAGAACGAGATTGCCTGACCGCAGTCGCCCTATCTTAAAGTCCCTAATGACAGCGACACTTCGACAACAATAACAATAACCGGATAGCGATAACCAACGCCTTAAAGGGATCTTCGGCTGTTTCAACAAGTGGTGCCCAAAATGTTCACTGAACATAAATTAGGCCATGTGCATAGCAGAAAAGCGATAATTTTGTCCCGTAAGAGTGTAAATCGGGATTTTGTGA
>JAOBYG010206526.1:0-10106 GCA_025403545.1 Epizoanthus stellaris
GTCGTGTTTCAAATACTCCCTATGCCCCCCCCATGAAACCCCTAAACCAACCCCAACTATTTACAATATATTGCATGTCGAATGCTGCATACGGCTTGTGGTTTGTTGCATGTTGCTTGTTGAATATTGCGTGCAGCTTGTTGCATATTGTATGCCGCTTGTTGCGTGTTTCATGTTGCTTGCTGTATTTGTATGTTGCTTGTTGTATGTTGTATGTTGCCTGTTGTATGTTGCTTGTTGTGTGTTGCATATTATATGTTGCATGCTGTATGTTGCATGTTCCATGATACATCTTGTATGTTAATTCACTATAACAGAGGTGTGCGAATGCTGAGGAGAAATGCAAATGAAAAAGTGCAGGTTGGTAACAAATCGGGTTGTTTAGCCGTGAAAAGCCATGCGAAATGAGCCGATGACCTTCCCTGATCCTCGCAAAAATAAGAAATGCCTAAATTTATTAAACAGGATAAATTAATGTAATAATAGTTTATTGATGATTATGATCAATGTTAGTTGTCCATTATAAGAGATTGTGTGGATGCTTTTGTTTTCCCAGATCAGGTGACGCTCAACTGAAATAAGGTGGATAACTTGAAAGAATATGAGTGATCAGTGTAGCAAGTCATTTACTCATCCTTTCCAGAGTACACACACTGAGGAGAAACCTTACCATTGCAACCAATGTGACGCCACATTTAGTCAACTTTCCGGCTTGGGACGGCACAGAATAAAACACACTGGCGAAAAATCGACCCATTGCGACCAATGTGACAAATCCTTTAAGAGTCCTTCCTACTTAGCAGTGCATCTGAGAATACACAGCGGGGAGAAACCTTACCACTGCGACCAATGCCCCGGAACATTTTGTCGCTCTTATAGCTTGGCACGGCATATGAGAATACACACTGACGAAAAATCCTTCCACTGTGACCAATGTGACAAATTATTCAGAGATCGTAATCACTTAAGAATGCATCAAAAAACCCACACTGGTGAAAGACCTTGCACCTGCGACCAATGTGACAAGACATTTAGTAACCCTTTTAACCTAAAATGGCATTTAAGATCTCACAATAGTGAAAAATATCACAATTGTGACCAATGCGACAAGTCATTTAAGTCTTCTTCTCGCCTATTATGGCATCTGAAATGTCACTCTGATAATATGGCGTACCATTGCCACCTGTGTGACAAGTCATTTACTCACCCTTCTCGCCTAGCAACGCATCAGAGAACACACACTGGGGAGAAACCTTACCACTGCGACCAATGCGACGCCACATTTAGTCAATCGTCTAACTTGGCACGGCATAGAGGAACACACACCGGCGAAAAATCATTCCATTGTGACCAATGTGACAAATCATTTCAATATCCTTATAACTTAAGAATGCATAAAAAAGCACACGCTGGCAAAATACCGTGCACCTGCGACAGATGTGATAAGACATTTAGTAGCCCTTTTAACCTAAAGTGGCATTTAAGATCTCACACTGATGAAAACTGTTACAAATGTGAACAATGTGACAAGTCATTCAAATCTTCGTCTCGCCTATTATGGCATCTTAAATCGCACACTGATGAGAAAGTTTACCATTGCGACCACTGTAACAAATCATATAATCATCCTTCTCACTTGGCAATACATCTGAAATCGCACACTAGTAATATGTCTTACCACTGCGATGAGTGTGACAAAACGTTTAGTTGTGCGTCTAACTTGAAGTTGCACAAAGGAACACATACTGATGGAACACCTTATCGGTGCGATCAATGTGATAAATCATTTGGACAGACCTCCACCTTGGCAGAGCATCTGAGAACACATGCTGGTGTAAAACGTTACCATTACGACCATTGTGGCAAGTCATTTGAAGAGTCTACCAACTTGGCAGATAATTTGAGAGCAAACACTACTGAAAACCCTTACCATTGCGATCAATTTGACAAGTCAAATAGAACGTCACTTAAAGGACCACATATGTTTCAAAACACTAACCAATGCGACAGGCCATTTAATAGCTTATCTGACATGAAAAATCATGAAGAAACGCATCGTAACAATGAAATGTTTCAATGCAACCACTGTGAGAAGGAATTTACACTGTTGGGTGATCTTAATAGACATATTCAGGACATTGCACTAGTTGATGGACAAGACAATTTTAATGTTGCCATTATTTGAAAGGAGATGAGTCAACAGGATTTACCTATGTAATCGAGCCCAATCCCTAGACCACAAAGGGAGTGGCACAAATTCGAAATAGCTTTCTATGCAACTTGTGGTATACAGTTATTTCATCAAAGGTCGTCTTAGATATTGTGCAATCTGGCGTAGTGTATTCGTACATAGTACAGTCGTACATTAATCATTTGTACACACGTAAACCGAAAAGAATTGTTGTTCTGGTCCAAATGTGTTATCAGTACATTCCAACCTTGGGGAAATGTGGATATATCATTCATAACCGCACCTACTCGGCCAGAAAGAACAACCACAATTTATTTTGATTTGGGTATGTACGAATGCACAATGTACCAATGCACAGTGTTCCAGACAACATTTTTCAAAATAGCTGTATACAATTTAATTAACTTAAGATTTCAATTACTACTATTCAAAATTATTTTAGTGAATTTGCGGTTGGAACCTAGTACTCAAGACAAAATCATGAACACTACAAAATCGTATGTTTATCTAATAATGCATATGACCTGATTTCGAATAATTTCCTACCTACGAAAGGGTAAAGGAAGAATCGGAATATCCCCCTTTCCCTACGTTCTTTGGTTTATTTCTAGTTTTCGTATTTTATCAAATGCACATTCACTAGCTTTAAATATTTTCTTCAAGGACACCCATTTTTAGATTTGGCTGAATATTTTATACTACAATTGTAATAAAACTTACTGTGTCGTACAGTTTATGTGGATAGGAATTGGCTCTGCACATTCAGCAGGCCCTTAGGGAGCACACCAAAACACATGCCTCAGATAGGGACCCAGTTTTATCATTAGAACTGAACAGCTGTCAGCGCATGGTACCACATCCCCCATTTTTGACCACCAATTTTTGTTATGAGGGAACCTATGGTATGTTTATGAAACGAAATGATAGCGCAAGACAAAACAAACAGTACAATTGCTTTTAGATTTTACCTTTTAAATTACGAGATATGCAAACACAAAAATAAGCTGCCAGTTTTATTCGATGTAAGAAGTAGGTTAGATAGCACCAATAAAAATGTTTAAGTTTGTATCCCACGCAATTGTTCATATTGATAAATGACCAACAAGGAGCATTTCAAGGAAACAACCCCTCTAGGAGGACAATTTCCAGATCCGACTAAGTCCAAGTACTTTTGTCTGTTTTGTTGATAGAATCTTGCATAGCTCATAAAATATACTTGGTCACAGTAAAGCCGGCCTCACACGCTGCGTTTTTGTCGTACAATTATCTACGATACGATAGCGCACGCTATCGTACTACAAAAATGTAGGATGTCGTAGCGTGCGAGGCGACCTACGATAAAATATCATACGTTTTTGTCGTAGCGTACGAAATCGTAGAGTTTTGGACATGTTCAAAATTGTTTAATCGTACCGTAGACTATCATGCAGTATAGCAAATCATAGTGTGTGAGGGCAATCGCAGAAAATTGTAGAAAATCGTAGAGTGCGTATGAGCGATATAATTTATCAAAATCAAAAATCGTAGCGTGTGAGGGCATTTGTTCTGCTATTTTCTACCCTACAACTTCCTTCGATTTTCCACGAAAGCGTGGGCTATCGTATCGTATCGTAGAGAATTGTGCAACAAAAACGCAGCGTGTGAAGCCGGCTTAACATGGGGATTTTACACAAAACATAAAAAAAGTCATATTCCCGAGGTTGGGGCAAGAGATTTTTTGTCAAATCTATAGTAAAAACATACCAAAAAAGTAACCAGGGATCAACTTCAATATCAAATTCCCCACTCAGGGGAGGAATTTTGTTAAATTCCCGCCATTGCCCCCCCCCCCCCGGTTTTATATTGATAGGTGCATTACATTTGGTAGGTGACGCCGTTCAGGACCGATTGGTGTGACAAATGAAACTGAAACAATACATTACACTATACATTAATTGCTTCGTAAAATGTGAAAATGGCCTGGAAACTTATTGTACAAGTAGCAGCTTTTGAAAGAACAATTAATTTCATTGGGATGCGAGTATTGCAATTTGGCGCTTTCTCTCAAGTTCGTGTTTGTATGAAAGTGTTCTCTTGTCTTTGTAGATATGGTTATCTTGCAAATATATCGTGCTGGCACGCATACACATACAAACATAAAACATCCTAGCTTTCTGGCAATTAGCCTTCCAATTCCTGTAACAACAGACGATTAAATCTGGTACAGAGTATCGAGTGAGGGCCAAACATCTTCCGAGTCTTCTCAACAGCTGAGTGTATAGCTTGCGATACTGCCGGCATTACAGTTTCGTTATAATCACGAGTGCGCATGCATGTCCAAATCCACTATCAAGACAAAATGTTACCGAGAAACTGTAACAGTATCAATGTAAACTACGAGGTATGGTTTCCGTTTTATTACATCAACTGGATGGTACAATAAATAAATAAATTAAGTAATCGATAATAACCTTTGTTGGCATGCCGTTTCTTAACTACAGTTTTCGATGCAGCTTTTGGTACAATACGACCGGTATACTAGTAGTTACTGCGCCTCCCGAACTGAAAACAGCAATGTAATCCTGCATCAATGGTTCTATGAAAACGTGTCGAAATTCGGCTGCACATGACATGTGACCTGTCATAACTGAGGTAATTCGCGGGGGGTACTCAAGAAACTACGGGGAGAGTGCCTCCGGAGTATCAACAATCTCATACCCATAACTAACCTCTCTGAAGGTGAATAATTGGTGTACCAAAGATACTAGAATTGGGCGCTTTGCATTTGTCAGGTCTGGCCGGCCCTACCGGTCAGTTCTCAAATGGAACGCGGCAACTATCGTAACTGGTTCTGGATTAGAGCTGCTCAGTTCTCCCGTTCCAGACGGCCAGGGAGCGGGTATTTGGCGACTTCTGGCGGAAAAAATGCCCCGACGTTCCATTTACAATGGCAGAAACCAGTTCTCTCTGGCCGGCCAGACCCGACAAATGATCCTTAGAAATAAATACCTTGATTCTTGACGCTACAGCTATCATTATTACATGAATAATGGAAGTGTTTAACAGGCACTGTCTGGAAAAAGTACTGAAATTTCGTATTACCTATTTATTTTGCAATGTAGCCGAATGTTATCAAATAAGCAACTCAAATAAATCAGAATATTCTAAAGGGCAAAACTAAGCAAACGATTTTGAGCTAATGCGCAGAATGGCGCAAATGTGCACGGATTCGAATCATCGAACTTGATTTCTATACCCTGGGTTCCGAAATCAAGATTCCCAAAATATATAATATCGTTGTTTAGGTCGATTTATTTTGCGATTTGTTCTCCCTATTTGAATATATTAAATTCCAACTGAAGAAATTTCTGACCATATTTATAAAATACAGCCTTAAACGTACATTGTCATGCTAAAACACCGAAATATTGCATCACCTCATATGTCCAAATGTTGTCAAATATGCAACTCGATTTGATGAGAATATTTTAGAAAGCAAAACAGAACACGTGATTTTGAGCTAAAGTGCAGGATGGCACAGATGGAAGTGGATTACGAATCACCAAACTTGATTTCAATACCCGGGGTTGTTTTGAGCAAAAGTGCAGGATGGCACGGATGGAAGTGGATTACGAATCATCAAACTTGATTTCCGTACACGGTGTTCAAAAATCAAGATTGCCCATAGTTATTGATAATATTGTGGTTTGGGCCATCTAATATTTAGTGAATAAACCCCTTTTGGCGACTGGTCTATCGGATAATATTCTGCCCGCGGCTTAGAGATGGTCAGAAAAAGGAACAGTGGCCCGAGAAGCAAAGCTTTGAGGGAAACTGAGACTTTTGAGGACCATCTCTAAGCCACGGGCAGAATATGAACGAGCCACAGTTTCGTGCCGGTGCCTGGGTACTATACTCGGGCACCAAGTGTGAACGCAGCCTAAACTACTAACAGGAGTGAAATGTACAAGACTCTCACAAGCGACTGATATACAGGCTTCGTACACATTTGTGTATGCAAAATTCCAGACCTTTTCCAGACTTGTTTCAAACCAATTTCTGATTTTTCCAGCAAAGAACTGCAGCTGAAGCAAAATACGCATTAGTGGTCGATCGTGAAATTGCGGAATGAAAAAGTTGAAGACCAGAAGTTACAGAATGAACACGGGAAAGCCATACTTTTTCCAGACCTTAAACGAATGAATAAATAAATGAATGAATGAATGGATGGATGAATGAATGAATGAATGCGTGAATGAACAACTTATTTTGACAGGGTGGCCCATTCAACTCGATGGCTGGTATCCAGGGGGGCCTGTACCTATTTTCCAGACTTTCTAGCTCTGGAAAACGGATCTATGGATTTCCTGACTTTTTCCAGACTTTCCAGACTCTGCACGAACTCCGGATGTAAAAGAAAATACAAAATTGAAGGCCCGGATGTACAGTCCAAGATGGCTCAACAGCTGCTCTATTTACCAAAACTGGCGGATACCTGTTGTTGCCCGTATAAAATCTGGAAAACGATCACTGCACGGTAGATTGTAAGTACCAAATATATATTCCTGTGCATTCGCGGATCAAATCCATATCTGTTTGCAACCATGTGATATATTTTGTCTTGTTTGGACTAATTTACAAAATTAAAGTACATTTTTACAATATTTAACTTGAATCCTGGAAGTACACTGTACAGTTTTCCCCAGCTGGAAATACTCTGTACCCATCCATCTAGAAGTACCCTATACCAACTGGAATCCCCGGAACCTACTCCCTGCACCACCCCCTGTACCTATTCCCCTGTACCTGTTCCCCCTGTACCAAACCCCTGTACCTGTTCCCCCTCAACGTACTGTGTACCTGTCCTAGAAGTACCTTATACCCACCCCCTGGAATTATCTATATATGTTGCCCATGGATGCAACCCATTACCTCGCTTCCTACCTCCTGGAAGTACCCTGTGCATATCACGTGACTGTACCCTGCACCTGTACCCCCTGAAGGTACTCTGTAGCTGTCTGTTTGTATTACAATGCTGTCAACATTATATCACGTAATCTATCTGATTGCACAAGTGCTCGACTATAGTAAGGGCTCTGAGCCATTCCAGTCCACAGCAGCTTTCTTCCATCTGCAATAAAAGTAAAACTTCTATTTACTTTTATTAATAAAATCCAACCCCCCATACTGAATAGAGACCTAAGTACATTGCATTTTTAACTCTACAGTTGTAAGAAATGAGTAACACCAAACACTTCTACTCTTCAAGAGATGTAAAATGAATGGTTCTGTTATGGGTTTGTGTCAACTGGTTCAAAAGTTAGGCTTGGTGGGAATTTTCAACTCTTCAGTTGTAAGAGATGAGTTACCGTATTTTCTACGAATATACCCCATTGGCGTTTATTAAATTTCTACACTTTTAGGGGGCGTTTATTGGAGAAAAGGCGTTTATTCGGGAGGGGCGTTTATTTCTAAATTCTAAAAACAAGTTAAACCAAACAAATCGATTTCTATCCTTGCATGCGGTAACATGACATCAGTATATAATATATTCTTCTTTGCATAAGGTTAAGAGAAATAAGTGATGAAAATCAACTTCGGTTTATTGTCTGTTTGCAATAGGATGTCGTCTACTTGAGAGGGGCCGCTTCTTTTTTCTGTTTTCAACTAGATGAAGGGTGGCCTTTATTCGAGAGAGATGTTTATTATTTGAAAGGAATCCTAAAGTGATAAACACTTTGCTGACAAAATGAAAGAACTTGTTCCACTGAATTACTCTGTGAAGTTTTTGGGGTCCAAAACCATCACACTAACGAGAACGGAGCGAAAACTTTTCCCTATTTTTGAACTTCGACAATCATGGGCCCGTCATCTTGGATTGATGACGTCAGTGACGTCAGAGTATTTCTGAATACAACGGCAGAAAGGTGTTCGACTCCACGCATTCCAACGTGTAGTTATTATATTCTGTAATTAATCCTTTTGTTTTGTTCTGTCCTCCTCCACGTGCACGTAGCCGTACCAGCTACTTGAAGTCCGTAATATCTGCTAGTGTGCGGCAAGCTATCTGTCCCGCCAAATTTATCCCCAGTATATTAACAAAACCTGCATTCACCCAATGGGAAACCAGCTAGTGTGCTGCGGCTGTAAATAATAGTGATGGTCAACGAATGCCTGCTGTCCACTATTTCGCTTTACATTTCTCACCTTTTTGTTGTACTCGATAGAATACGTAGTATGCTGGTAATGACGTATTTCTTGAATCACCACTGCAATCTGAAGGAACCAATTGATTGTTTAGTTTAGTTTTTTTAGTTTAGTTTAGTTTAATTTTAGTTTTTAAATAGACCGAGTTTTTAGATTTTAGACATATATATCGCAAAGTTTTAAATTTATTTTTAGATTACATAACATATTTTACTGTAAAGCGCCTCTGGACACTATGGAAGAGGCGCTATATAAATTATTATTATTATTATTAATTTCCATCTGACAAGAACAATTTCCAGTTCTAAACTTAAGGTGACTGAACACATTTCGCAACTTTTATTTGATATCAGTTCCGTAGACAAACTTGCCTTCATTGTTCGTTTATATTCAACTCAGTACTTGCTAATGCTAATGAAATGTTTGATTAAAAGCATAGTGTCATCCAACATCAAGCCAACAACGAAAACGTTGTACAAATACTGTTTAACCTAAAGCAGGGGGCTGGTGGAATGAACAAATTGGGAGATGCTGATCGACAACATATAGAGCGTGTTCTACTGGGACCAACCGTTTCAACCTAAACTGGTTGGCTTGGTTGCAGTGTCCCAGTAGAACACTTTTCCAACCGTTTTCGGTTGAAACGCGGTTGCTCCTGGGGATAGTCATTTCTAGGCTTTCTCCACGTAAACAAGATGGCGGAAATTCACCAAGTAGCCGTTCTCTTCACATTCTCTTTGTCAGAGTTTTTAGCAGCACTTTTCATAGAAAACGTGCAAACAAGCCTGTTGTATTGACGACTTGTTGACAACACGCGAAAACGATGCACGCGTATATGCCAGCGGTAGCTACCCATTGTTTTCAACCAAGTTTTGAGTTGGATGAAAAAGTTGATCAACCAAACCCACCAAAAGCGGGTTTTCCCAATAGAATACAAAAAACCCAACCAACCGAAAACGGTTGATCCCATAAGAACGCGCTCCTACTCAAGCTTTGAATTTCTATATGAATAACATAGGCCAAATCTTGACCACTTATTAGAACAGGAAAGCCCTGTTTCGCACTTTGCAGCGGTACCCATGCACGAACTAGCTTGTCGTGTTGCATTATGATCATTTTTTGTTATAACTGTTGAATGTAGTCATTGTATCGTGGCGAAGCTTATAAAATAAATGAAAATCATTTGGGGGCGCTTTGATTTCCACCTCCAGTCACTGCACTTCAACTGTATATCCTCTTGGCCCTTGGGCTGGCTGGTCACTCAGTTTCTCAAGGGTCACGCAAAACAGTTAGCAACTCTAAGTTACCCTTTTCGCCATCGCTTCGTTGTGCCATTGTTCTGGAAGATCTTCAAAATTTGATTTGCAGCCACTAGCTGGATAAACGTTACACAACTGAGATACGACCATGCCTCCTTTTCTTGTTAGAAAACCATTTTATTACTTCTAGGATTCCATGAAGGCAAAGCACTGGTTACACTTCACCCAGGGTAGGGGAACTCCGATATAAACGTGGGAGGGACACTCGTCAGAAAGGAATCCCTAAAACGAAACTCGTTACTGGGCGTGGCTCAAATTCATTGTTACCCTTAAGAGACGGACCATTTGATACTGTGTTTGTGTGTGTGAAGGGGGGGGGGGGGGGTGTAAGAATTTGTAAAAAAAAAATTGCAGGCCAACTTCTGGGCAAATAAATTGCCCCAAACTCATTCTTCCCCCCATCCCCCCAC
>JAOBYG010206637.1:0-17639 GCA_025403545.1 Epizoanthus stellaris
GAGCGGGTTGACAGTTTTTCAGATAGATAACGTGGAACTAAGCCATTGGCACACTTATAAACCATGGTAACATCTCTCTCTCTCTCTCTCTCTCTCTCTCTCTCTCTGCATGTGTACGTAGGTATCTTTTTCTTTCTCTCCTAGACATTTCGTCTCCCAGTGCCTTACTTGAACGATATAAATGTCTAGCCGCAAGCCATTGTTCGTTGTTTTGCTAAACTAAATATCGGGTCACCAAGGCTGATAGAATCGGAAGTGCTCATAACATATTTTTTGGAAGATTTCTGAAAGCTATTTAATAGTAAAGAAACTATTTTTAACGTTCATTAGTGATCAGATGTAACGAGTCCTTAAAATCTATCTGATTACGTCCAAAGGTTTGAGAGTTGGACATGACTGACATGTTCGAATGTACACATGTTCATGTTGCAGTCAATGTCTGTCGGAATAATAGACGCAAAAATATAACTATATATTTCAATAAACTATACTTAGCTCTCTGTTTTAGTATGTGTGTTTAAACCATCCTAGACTCCAGTATTAGGGCATCAAAGTTTTGTTAACCAGTTCAACGACACTTAATAATTCTGCAATGCGTTAGAGTGGCGCCATTTTCTGACCTGTTTAAAGAGATATATCAGTATCTATATACCTCAAGAGCTGTCGCGGCATAAACAACCCAAATATTGCTGACCACACCTGAAATTAGAATCAACAAGAAAAACATACCGAACAACAAAAGTTGTCAATATAGTGGTTTGAAAGTTAAAAATCACGAAACATTATTGAGCAATCGCTTTAAATTTTCAGATTATATAATGTAGTGGAATTAATGTGGGCTTCACAGAACGTTTTCGTTGTCTTTTATTCTATACCTTCTTCACCACTTGTTATTGCTTTATTTTTCTAGCTTTTCTGTACGTAATAAAGTATATTATAAATAAATAGAATTATAGGAAGAAAACTAAAATAGAAAATTCCGAATATATTTACTGTCTGTTCCAGTGAAGAAGCATAACACCATAATTTCATCTGCCACCAGTATGCATACAGGACTTTTATACGTCGTTTACTGGGAGGTGTAAGAGTTTCTCAGAACCAATATATAAAATGCATGAATGAGTCTTTACAATGTTGAATATTTCAGTACTAGCTGTATTCTCTGCTAATACGTCGAGTTTGATGAAAAGCTAAAAAGTATCTAAATTGGTAATAGGAGACATGTTTCTTCTGTGCAAGACGATAGCAGTTCATTTTTCTTAAAAGTGGTTTTCTCACAAGTAAGAAGCAGAATGTTGGTTTAGGCTGGACAGAGCGAAACTGAGGACCTTGCGAACAAAAATACATGAGTCAGGTTACGAAACACTATCTTAGTCAATTCGTTGTAAGGACTATTTTATATTCTTCGCGAATTTGATGTCCTACAATACGGCTTTGTTTATTCGGACTAATAGCCTAATTGTCCAGTAAAATATCAGGCAAGGTTGCAGCATACTGTTTTTCCAACGTTTTGAATACTGATACATAGAAATAATTTTTTGTTTAAACATTTCTTTCTTTGACCGCCACGAATTAATCTACAGAACATTTAATTCATTCGACAAGAAACTCCATTCAGTGGTAAAACGCTCTTTTGGAGATCTATAATGAGTGTATGTTTACATCCCATGCATTGGCCGTATTTCTAGCTTTGAATTATATTTACCAAGTATCTACGATTTGAAACCTCCTATCAGTATCACGTAGTCCTACCCAATAATTGGAACAAAGTTAGGGAATCCATATTGACTTTTGGAAGGTACCATTCAAAAACCATGATTTTAGGTTTACTTTTGTGATCAGTAAATTGCCCTCCCTCCCCCTCCAAAAAAACCCAACATGCACAAAGATCGGCATAAAATGTTGTTCACTGAAACATGGGACACTGAGCTTTAAACAGAAAACATTCAGTGTTATTTGCATTTCTTGTAGATAATTTGTTGATAAATCAGAAAATAGTTCAAAAACTAGAAATAAAAAACGTTCCGTGGAAGTAAAAAAAGCTTTGTACTTCATCATGCAATAAACTAGCTTCACAAGACACAGAGAGAAAGCAAGTTACAGAACCTGATGGACAAGATGTTATCTGCTTCATCTTCATCTGATCACACAACGTCCCTTGCAAATAATAAGTTATTTACTTATCTCTACTGCTTGGAAACGATTTTATGGGATTTAGTTCACAAAATAGAGCACCAAAGAAAATTTGCTTTCTTTTAGAAGAACAGCAATTCGATTTTTCTAGTCTTTGTTGCCTATTATTGTTCATAATTAACACCTACATTCATCACTTTTTACACCTATTAGAATAGGAGGCGTGTACTGCTAACCGAAGATTAGCGTTATAACAATAGAAACCTGTTTAAATGTGTAGTTAACCCGTGTGTGAATTGCGCGTTATTACACTCGGGTACGATTCATATTTACATCGAAACTTTTGGTATCAAGACTGATTGTTATCCATTTTAATGGCATGTTCCAACCAAGAACTTCAAAACGTCCGATATGAACTCGAATACTGTGTTGGTGAAAAGGAATAAAAAGTTCATAAAGTGGAAATTGATGTATTCTGACGGTTGGATTATAACAGTAACAATGAATATCTCTAACGAATCTTTCGTTTACACTTAGTTGCTGTCTTTGGTGGCTATCAGCGTTACTTGACTGATGTCGTTGAATAGAAGCTGCAATTGATAATTTGGATAAATAGGCAGAAAATAGAAAACGTAAAGGGATTATAACAGTTTAGATACCAATAACACATTCAGTTCAAATCTACTATCGAAGGGACAAAAGCGTGTTTGAAATAGGAAGATGAAGGTATCTACAATTTCTAGTGTGTCTCGTACTATAAACTCCGATAGCAAACTCTATTATAGGTAAGTAAGCAGCTAAATTTGTCATGTTTTGCGTGTCAGGATACTTATCAGTTCAGTTAAACAAATGGATTTACACTGAGATAGTTGCTTTGAGAAAGCGAGATATTTATCACAGCTAATGTATGATCCAACAGCTGAACATGATGTTTAATAACAGGGCTTCTTTAGTTTAGTTCTGTTCATAAAAGTGCGACATATCATTAAAACTTGTTAAATAACAGTATTGAAAGTTCAACCAGAGGTAAAGTCTGCAAAATCTGAAGACCAAATGAGTTACTCGTGATGCAAAAAGATGGTTATTAAACATAGAACACGAATAAATTCACGACGATTTGTTGGTATGAACGCAAAAACGAGATTGTAAATAGCATATCACAAGTGAATTTTGCTACCTCCCAGTTCGCCAACAATCTGTCAAAACCTTAAGTAGGAAATTCTAAATATATCTGACAATTTGCCACTATAATGTTAGCTAAAACTAAAAGAAGCAGAAGACATAGAAATCTGCCAAATTTGTGGTTCAGTCTACTCGTTCCCGTCTGAAACGGATGCATGTATACTTTAAGCAGGACTAAAATAGTATCTTCTAGAGGAAAAGAAAACACGAAATCGCTCATGTTTATAAGCTGAGGTTTTCTAATCCTTGAAAACTGGAGTTTTCTAAAGATAACAACCGTCATTTTGCCTTGCCATTACCTTTTATTGACAATTTGCACTGGAGCATAAAGTCACTTAGTTTATTTTCGTCCTGTTATCAGTTTATAGTTAAGAATCAAAATGGCTTCTTCGTACTTTTTAAACATCTTTCTGGCTGAAGAGAACTGAATAGCGATAATGAGCATTGAAATAAGAGTACAATGTCTTTATTTGAAAGGGCTGAAATAAATGACCACATTCGGACACGAGCCATCAAACTTATCAGCATATCATTTTTTTAATTTTATTATTTAGTTGGGTTAAAACATTTGCAGTTGTTTTTACCAGATTTCTTACTCTAGATTTTCCATTTTTCGAGTCATGCTAAATCTGGCGTGACTGCCGCTCGCTATGCTGATATTTTGAATTAGAAAATGTGTACCAATCTAGCAATAACAACCAAATGCATATGAATATGAAAACAGTCTAATTTTTTGTTTAATATCTAAACTAAGAATAAATTACCAAATACTGTTGTCGTTAAAATTTCGAATGCAAAACAACTACAGCCTATTTTCCTTAAAGCATACCAACGTTATTCTCTTAAAACAATTAGTGCATGTTAATTTCTTTTTAGTGAGTAGAAGTTATTGAGGCAACCACCAGTGCCGTCAAGTCTGGACGCCACAAAGTTTGTTGCTTGGTAAATCACGCAATTACCTTCAGGCAAAACGCCAAGATTATCTTGCTCTGAGATCAGCGCAGCGAAACGCCCTAATAAACATTACTCTAACTATCAACTCTAACACAGGCTTTTATAAACAACGTGTATGACCTTGAGTAAGGCACGGAAACAGAAAATGCAAAACAAATTCATGTTCACAATAAAAATGCCTTGTGTAACCTTCCAATCTCCACAGTTTCATACAAAGGTGTGTACGAATGAAAGCTAAATCAGCGAAGACATTCGGTTGAGTCAACTAGAGCTTCATAAGGCGCTGAACAAGACACAATTTTAATTAAAGTGATTTTGCTGAATTCTTAAATTGTGCAATTTCTTAGCTACGTCTGTGAGGAGTGTTTACGATCCACTTACAGAATGAGTTATGATTTGCCAAGGTTAGTTAATGGCTTTCAAGTTACATGCCAGGAAATGGCCTTCCATTCCCTATAGATGTGAGTGAGAACGAGTTCTGAAAGCCCAACTACAACAAGCTGTTCCAAAGTATACATTTATGCATTTTAGATTTATTCATCCAATGTTAACTGAGTCAACCCTCGTCAATTTTTGGATGGTAAAACAAAAACAAATGCGTTACTATGGGTCCAAGTTACTTTCATATTTCTCTTGTTCCTTTTTGCTAATGATTTTCCTATCTTCACGAAGCTGTTATTGCACAGCCTTAGTTATCTTATGTCTCCTGATTTTTTTCGAAAGCAAGCCAGACAGACAAACAACTATTGGTTTTGAAACAATTTTACGTTGTGAAAAAAAAATTATTCAACAGTACATTTATAAGTCTATGTACACAATTTCATCTATCGGTTTCAACTAATCTACTACGCAAATATTTACATTAGCCACTGTCAGACCACGGAAGTCATTATACTAAAAATTGTGACTTTGTAAAGAGCACGTGCGAAGAAGATAAATAATTATAAAACACAAGAGACCTCCTTCTGAGTGCTTTTCAAGTTTATTATCTTTCTGACAAGTCTTATCTAAAAAGTATTATGCGTTATCATGAATTCTTTGTGTCAGTTGGACCACACTGGAACAGTTTTACTAGCCTTTGTGTTTTTCACTTCAAAGACAGCAATAGCTTTGCAAACCTGGGAGCGTAGAAGTATTTACTATTTGCTAAGATGAATCGCATTTAGTTTTTGAGAACTTTGAGTGAAATACTTTTATCAAGTCAAAGATTGATGTGTAGTCCTTGTAATAACCACTTCAATTGTTGACTTGTTCTGTGGCAAGAAATTGGTTGGTAGCTTCGCGCCTCATGACACTCGTTAAAAATTTCCAACTGAAAAATGCAAGCAATAGAACAGTGCTTACTCGAGTATCTAACAGGAACTTAATTAATCGAAAGTTCAACAAGGTCTCTCTCCTTACATGAACAAGTGGCTAATTTTTTGCTTGATTTCATCGTCAGCTTTGCTGACACGAGCACCACAGAGAACGTAACTTCCGTGCCGCGGTGTTTTATAATAGTTCGTTTGGTCTTACTTTGTTGTTTTGTGTACATAGCTATGACCTATGTAGTTCATTTTTAGCATACAAACCGCAAAAATGGTTTAAAGATTTATTCCTAACAAAAGTGCGCTCAGGTCAAATTGCCATTTAATTGTGATTTATGTATTTTGACTTACCGTATTAGTTCGTATCAATTCCCGCGCTTTCATCGATTGCCGAATTTCTTGCCATTCAACCATGAAAACCCTGTGACATCATGTGCAAGCTTGACACGAAATCTAACCAGTCTCGTGTATTCGTAACTGCGCCCATACTAGCTTCCTAGAAGTTTCTTTCAACTTGTTTCAGATCTAATCTTCAGTTTATTCTAACAAAGATCTCCTTTTCTCACTAGTAAAGAGAGTTAGGAACAAATGCGATGGTTTTCCTTAGTTTTATTACTAGTCTCCGCCTTCGACTTTGATACGGAACAATAGCTAATTTGTTGTGTATACCAAAGCGACTGGATGCCTTTATGAAAAATTGTAGATCAAATTAAAAACACAGTTCTTTTGTAAAAAGAAATATCCTTTCGGGATTTCATTCAGTAATATTCTTGCTAGTACCTTGATAAGCTACTACATATTTGCCAAGAGTGCTGAAATGAAGAACGAAAGCGAAATTTGTAAACACTACCGAATTATTATAAGTTTGAAGGGTCGTTTTCTCGAGTGTTAAATGTGTTAACGCGATGTAAATTTAACTCCAAAAGTACTTCTTTGCTCAACGGCAAAACAATGGATTCTACTGGCCGGGAGACTGGCCATTGTCTTGGACCTGATAATTTATCCATTGACGAGAGGTTCCCAGTAACTTTACAACGCTCAAGTTGTCAGTAGATTTGTCATTAATCACACTGAAGCCTTTCAAATAATATGTAAATAAGATTATCTTTTCTCTTTACACTTTGTTATTGCTATTCTTATTCTTATTCTTATTTGTCATTACCAAGGTTGATCTATTCAGAAAACTCCAAAGAAAGAAAAAAGTTCTGATTTTTACCAAATGAGTGATGCTTGCGTGCACTTTGTTAAGTAAAATGAACAACCACGCACAGGTTTGGGCATCGGCCAAAATTAACTTTTCTAATGCTTGATGGCTTTTCTGAACCGTTGCGTGCATTAGCATGGAAGTTTTGTTTCGAAATTATTTGCTAAGGTTGAATTAGATTTTATCATTGTACAAAACATTGGCGCGTGAATACATTTTGACTCGGTGACCTATTTTGACACAAAATGTCCTGCACTGCCTTTTATGTAAAACAATGAAGTTTGACAGCTAGTGCATGTTGAAATGAAACATTTGAATCCACAAGCAGTTCAACTGGTCATTGAAGAACATAATTACCACAAATATAATATCTCCCCCACCCCATCTGACGGGATTAGAATGTAATGCCTTTTATAGTCTTCTTGTAAGAGTCGTAGGTATAATTAGATCTTGTTGTCAAGGGTCACCAAATTAGAGATTAAAAAGTGCCTCGGTCCCAGGGGTACTGTCATTAAGCATTAATTGGGACCCAATGCACGTAAGAACAGGAAGCACATAAATTCTGCGAAACAATAGGCGCTCTAGAAAGGGCCTTTAGCATTCACGGGATATAAAACCCCGCTTCAAAAGATCATCACTCCAGTTGAGACGGTGCGAAAGCTTGAGCGCCTCGAATGGCAAGCGCTGTAAACAACTAAGGAAGAATCTCTGTGACACAGTCAGAACACAAGATGGCATTTCCATTTCATGAATTCACGCCTGACATCTGCAGTACTATGACTTCTCATTCACGCCACGGATCAGAAATTATGAAGCCACCAAGAAGTGATCTGCATTTTCCGCCTCCACCATTGCATCCAGGAATATATCGCACACCAAGCGACAACTTGTTCAGCGGCAAAGTTGGCAGCGACAACCCAAGGCAAGGCCTATCTGGTTTAGTGGAAGGCATCTCAGATATTCCTGATGAACTACCGATTTCACTATCGAGTAATTATTCCACTACTCTGCCAACAACAAGTTTTGGTAGTATAGCACAACAACCAACAAGTGGCCTCAACAATCATTATCAGAACTCGAACATTTTTCACGCCGAAGCGCCACAAATCTCCGAAGATTACCTGAAGGACTCCCACAGAGCGCCGTTTAGCCACCCGTCGTCGGGTGATTTCAACATGAAAAGTGACGATGTAAGCAGCGGTGAGTCGAGATTTCACTCTACTGCTGGAATCCCAGCCATGAGTTCAATGCCAACCCAGAAAAACTTTATGCGCTCGATTTACGGACAAGACATGACTACATTTATGAGCGAAACACCGACACCATCGATGTATACCTATTTCCAGCCACCGGGCGCGGACGAACACTCCAAGAATACCCAGTTTTTTCGACACTTCCAGCCTCCATTCGGGTCCTTCTCAAATCCTCAGGACTTGAACGGACAATTTCCTAAAGAAGAACAGAGAGGTTTCTCCGTGCCACAGCACAGCAGCCAACGAACTGCCCCGAGTGAGAGAAAGCAGAGCTCCAGCACACACGGACCTGACTCCAGAGATGTGGACGAAGTTGAAAACACAAACCGGTGCAAGAACACCGTGGAAGGTACCAAAACCTCAGTGAGAAGATTTAAAAAGTGGTACAAGGACAAGTACGGAAAAAGTGTCGACATGAATAAACTTGGCAAGCCGACAGCCGTGGATCTTCTGAAAGATTTTTTCATCGAGATCCGAGACACTAGACCGGGTAAAGAAGGGAACGAGTATGAGCCTGTCACCCTCACAACGTATCGAAATGGGCTCCGAAGATACTTTCTCGAACGCAAAGTGCCACCCGCTGTCGACAACTTCGACTTGGCTGACCGCGAGTTCGACATGGTCAACTTCCAGCTAGTAACCAAGAGAAATGATCTGAAGAGAAAAGGCAAAGGAAACCACCCAAATGTTGTGGAAAGCATTACAGAAGAACAACTAGAGAGAATGTGGGCCACGGGAGCCATAGGTGTGCACGCACCACGGCCTCTACTGCGACTTCAGTGGTGGATTAACACAGTCAGCCACGGCATAAGAGGTAGAATGGCACATCACGACTTGAGCATTGATGACTTCAGAATCTCACGTGGACCCGATGGCAAGATTGTGATCGACTACGCTAAAGCTGGTTCCAAGAGACCTAGGTCAGGCGACGATGAGAAAGAAACGAGTCGCTCCAAGAAGAAATGCAAAGCTCGAGTCGCAGCTACAGATGGAGGAGAAAGAGATCCCGTACGTGCGTTTGAGGTGTATCTGAGACACAGGCCGCCAGGTATTTCATCTTTCTATCTTACTCCCAAGCACAAACCGAAGGGAGATATCTGGTTTAACAAGGTGCCAATGGGCAAGAACTCCATCGGTAGAATCATGAGAGAAATCAAGGCTATTGCGGGGATTGGATGAGACACTCGTTTAGATACATTGATTACTGCCGCTGGCATCTGTAAATAGATCTCTGTAATTATATATTGCTCATCACATAAAGAACCGAATCTTAAAGTCGCAAAGTTAGACAGAACATTTATTCCTTTAAGAAAGCTATATATACATATATATAGGAAGCCTTCTGAGGCTTGAAACAAAAACTGAGACGCGTGTGGAACACATAAACATTTAAGAAATAACGTAAGTAAATTATTGAAATTATAAGGGATAACACGGCAGCTAGCTAGGGAAATAATGCATTTAGTGTAAAGGATTATGGTAAAGTAAATGTTTTATTGACTTCAGTCGATTTTCAATCTGGAGTCAGAATGTCGCGACTCAAACTCTAGTAAGGAAAGGCAACATTTATTTACAAAACTATTCCTCTCGATTGCGGAACTATTTACTCTACAATTAGGCTTTCTTTGTCGAATTTCCACGTCACTAACTTTTGAATTAATCAAGAAAGAAAAGCAAATTATAAAATGTGTTAATGTTTATTCTAAAGCTCACATTAAACTTCGTTCCGCATCGAGTCTGTGAATTAGTAGTAGCATTTCTGATACTAAATTTGTCGTCTACAACAAAATTGATTTGGTATTAATGTATCGAAACTCGTAAATCGAAGGCCGAACTAAAAAACGAAAAAAGTTTGCCATTTATCTTCGACACATCATCTTCTTTTGTGAAGAAAAAGTATGCTTTTGAAAGCCACGAAACCACAAAACAGTCGACGACAACTTGTAAGATATTAAAGATTTTATACAACAATTCTCAAATATGAAATATTTTAAAATAGGGCCGATTATCTAAAACTAAAACGTTCGGTACACATGAACTGGACTAAAAGTAAAGAAAAGCTATGGTAATGTGTTTGACTTTGTCTTTCGTGTTCGTTCGTTTCGTCATTAGTGTTTCCTGAGTGAATGAAGAGTTGTCTCAAAAGATTAGAATTTAACTATTCAAGTTGTACCGCCCAAATATTTATAAGATAAAGACAATAAAGAAAGCCCTCTAGAAAAGTGTAATAATTATTGTATTCGATTTTATTTGTATTAGCATTATGAATTTGCTAATTTCATCTTTAAAATGTCAGAATCGCGAAAGGTTATCATACAGCTGGACAAGTAGTGAAGTACCTTTTCACGTTCAGCAAACTTAAATGTTGGGCTTGAAGGTTTTATTTACCAATAATTATGGATAATTTGGTTTATCTTATTTTCCAGAATGAAAGTAAGCAATAAATCTATGTTTTTACGTGAAAGGATGTAAGATGAAATATGGGGTATTTGAAACTCTTTTAATAAAAGACGCTGATGTCAAATTTATGCGAAGTGTTGTAAGTTTTGCAATGACTCATTGACTGTTAGTGCGTGTATGTATGCAAAGTAGATTGTAACAGAAACCATTCACACAAACTATATGTGTTCTTTGGCCCAAATCAGTGTCACAGTCATAGATATTGCCTTTGAACTAAAAATCGAGTGAAAACTATCCCAGCTCTCTTGTTGGAAGATTAACTGAATTCGTGGTCTGCCGTAAGCTTTAATTCGGTGGGTGAGAAATTATAGTTTAGAGGTGATAACTCAACTGTCATCGGCCTCTTAACATTCACCACAATGAGTCATGATAATTCACATTCGTCATTCACAAATTCATAGCTGTTTCAAACATTGATGAAACACAGAGAAACTGCCCACAAAGTTAGAAACAGACCTGTAGCTTAAGATATATTGCTTCAAAGTGAAGTTATGCTCTTAGTTCTTTAGATACCTGTCGTCTCTGTTATTCATCACCGGATATGTTTAGCAGCTAGAACATATTCTTTCTAACAGTTTATTAAATATTTGCTAACTTTTTCAGTTAAAAGTTTTTTCTGCGAATTTTATTTTCAAAATTCCTACTCTTGGTTTTGCTCTAGTAAATAAAGCTTTCTGTTGTTGTGAAGTAGTCTCTGGCGTCAATTTGCATACCCGCAAATGCAGTTAACTCTGCGCTATTAAAATCGACTCACCGCTCCATAATTTACTCACGGAAAAACAATCTAATGGGAGAGGTAAGGGCTGAGGTTGCTTCCTGTAAAATATAGGCCCAAGGAAAGTTAATGAAAGTGAACTAAAATGCTATCTCAGTGATGGTATTTGTCGGTTTCTCACGCAAAACAAAGACACTCTTAAAATTACCCAAAAGAATCCTCGAGGAAGAGATAAAAATGACGAAGGTTCGTTTCTGCGTGTTCGTGACTTGTCAAAGGACGTCTCTGTTCACGGAGCATTCCTTTCATATCCCTGCTACAGTTAGAATACCTAGTCGTAAACAGAGTTGTCAAAAAGTCACGATATCTTTGAATTTAGAAGTTTGGAAGGGGGAGTTCATATGTGTGATATAGGCTTCTGCTTTAGGTCATTTAAAAGCACACAGACTGTTTGAATACCGGAAGAGTGTGGGGCTTGCAAAGGTAGCAAGGTAATTGATCAATTGTATTGTTATATCATCATCCCTTGAAGCCAAATTATCCGACATTAGCACTTAAGTCCATGCGAGTGCAATATCTATACCGCACGAATAATTGTACACTAAAATTAGCACAAACAAGTATTTTTTCGAGCCTAAGAAAGTATGGGCGTCTCCTGTTTTAGAGCAACTGAGCCCAAAGAAAAAGTTATGTAATATTACTTTTAGTTAGATAACTAAATAATCGCTGTCCTTTAGTTACAAGGTAAGAAATAAACTATACAACTGCAGCAAAATCATATATTGTGGGTTATAACTCGAAATCGTTTATAATAATGAATAACAACTTCTTATCTTGTGAAGACTGCTCTTTCACGTTCTTGCCATACTGTTCTTCACGAGATCTCATCTCGTTGACAACCCTATTTCAACAATTCATATATTATGAATCCTCCAGCCAAAACAGGTATCTCTCTTTATAATACAAGATCATTAGTCGATTCAGAAAGAAATACAAGCTTAGTTGTAAGGCTTACTGATATAGGGTATTGACTGGCACGCCTTCCTTCCCTTGTCCGTACCCCATTTCCCATGCTGTTTCCACGATATATGTATACTGTTTGTTCTTTCTTCCGAGCGAGCCGGTTTTGTTTCTTTCCTGTGTTATACTGGTAGTTTGAAATATATATTTGTATTGTCTCTTGTATGGAGATCGTTGATTCTTGACTCGAAGCTTTTACTGGAATATTAGTTGAATGTCACAAAGTTTTGAACCGCGAATCAACATCGTATAACATAAAAGAAACGGTCAAGCAAAATCTGGGCACAGTTGGCAGTCTGTCGGGATGAAGAAAAGGTGCTTCTGGTAAACACAGTTCAAGTCGTTTACACTCCTTCGTTTCTGGCTGTTTCTGTGCGCAACTTCAATTTTCATTTGAAGAATTACGGAGTCAAAAAAGAGAAGGACGAGTGAGGCACACAGAAAATGTGAGTAGGTTTGCAGAACACAAGGTTTGATAACGATCATAGTTTTATCAATGTTCCTGTGAGTCTTTACTTCATAAAAACCATTACAGATTGCAGGTGCAAAGGACAAAGTAGCTTTGTAGATCTATGAAATGAGACCATTTTCGAATCATTTGTAATATCATATCTCTGATGGGAGTGATGCCTTTGGCAGACCATTGCCAAAATTGAGTGAGTACATAGTAAAAATTGAAGCTACAGTTATCATTCACATACGATCGTTTTCCTTTCTTTTGTTCACCCACGAATTGAATTATCAAAATTAAAAGTAACAGTGACTCTCGCTGTTCACGAGTTTAGACAATTAGTGTACTTTTGTTGTCTTTGTCCTTCACATGTCTGGGTCAAAGTATCGTGTTTTCTTCTTTGCTTATTTTTCTGTAGTTCTGGTACCATTTCTATTGTGTTTAAAATTATTGAAGTTGTTATTTTTTCGCCGGTCTACCCCTCTCCCCTCCCCTTTTGTTTGTAACATATAGCTTTTTCTCTATACTTTTGAGCGCCGAAATGTAATTTTATTAATCAACTATATATTTCGGTCGCTATATTGCAACCTCAGTTTCACTTCTCGAGAGGTTCAACATTCTTGACCGGTTTGATATAAGAATACATGGAATATTGTTAGGTCGCAATTTGGAAACTATAAAGTGCGGGATAAATGTCATAAACACAGTAGGAAAATAAGTGACTACTTTCTATTAATTCTAATCTGTATTCGTAGTTGCGTGTAGAGGTGAGAATATTGGGTTAAACCGCATATCCATAGGAAGTGAAATCATATAACCACTTCGTTCCAGCCAGATGTATAGCTAGTTTTATTTGACATGAATAATTTCAAGGCAACGGTTAACTAGTGTATTTATCAGAACAAAATCCATGTGTATGCGATTTTCTAGGTTATTTTGTGCTGTAAGATAATTATAACTTCACTAAATATTTCGAAGCTGATTAAGTGCTTGTTGCTCGTGTAGTAATTTTACGCAATGGAATGCAATCGAAGACATGCGCAATACCTCACTCTCGACTTCAATTCCATCTCGGAATTAATCGTTTGCTGTTAAAGTTAATATTCTTAGGGAAAGCCATTATTACTTTAAGTGTGTTTTACTTGAAATAGAAGGTTAAATTATTGACATCTTGATTTTCTGTTCGAGTGGTTCAGTGCTTTCAAAACTTCCAAGATATTGGTTTGCGATTAGTGATATTTTGCCAAAGGACATCTAACTTCAGCCATCTTGACGCAATATAAATTCGCCCAATGTTGGCTTCTTTATGATATTACAGAATTAACTAGAATCCGTAAGTTACACGGTCCCAAATTATAAATCTCCTTCCTTATGGTCAGTCAGATATATATACAGGTTGTCTGGTACAAATTTCATGGTACTCTTTACTTTCTTGTGACATATAACAAGGCAATTTGCTAGTATAATTTTCTTTATTCTTCCAAGGGTATCCTACAGAAATTTCTAACTTATAAAACAGTAGACTAAATAGGATAAAAATATGAAAGTTATCATAACAAGTGCCAACAGTTGTCAGTAAGAAGTTGAATTAGGAAATCTTGTCTAAAAATAAAAATCCTTTCTACTTATATTACTTTATTAGGATATTGCTTCTGAGCAGCTCGTGTGATACTTTCGAGTTCTTCAACTGAACTTGAAAATTATTTTGTAAATTAAAAGAAAACTTCAAAAACAGTTGAAATGAGAAATATTACAACAGTTTAAATTCAATCTACGTTTGAATATTTCAGTTAGGAAAATTAGGGATTGCGCAGAATGCTCGTGAAATATTGTGACAAACAATTACACACCCAACTTGTATTGCAAAGACAAAAAGTCGGAAAGTGTGGCGTGCATTAATTAAGAAGTTCCGTCAGTTATTTTTGGAATTGTATCCTATGCGGCTAAAGTCTAATGACAAATTTAAATTTATATCATCATCTTTGAATGAAAAAGAGGAGGAAATGAGAAAAAAAATTCATTTCCCATGAAATGAAGTCATCACTACATTCTAAACGTGACTTCCGACAATGTGACGCATGAGTAACCAGTCCATTATATGATATCTGGATGCGTCTTTCACCTCGATTATAGAAAAAATTTCTAATTTGCCGTAAATTGCATGAAGCTTTTAGCTACCAATTCCTTGTATGAATTTTAGTAATGAATCGGTCGCAGAGATATCCGGAAACTTTAGAAACCGAGACCGTTACATTCAAAGTTCTTCAAATATATATTGTCATGGCAGTTCACGAGGTGATTTTGTGTCTCCGAGTCTTTCGCTTCATACGTATCCTTCCGGTACAACACAAAGAGGCTCTTATCGAATATTTTGAAAGAGCATAACTCCGGATATTTTAAAGCCTTTGCACGTTTTCTATGTTAATAGAACACATTAAACTTTTGCTTCATCATTGCACATTGTTTATAGGTATAGTTTATCAACTGCTCTAAAATGAAACAAAGCCATTTTCGGAAAACAGAATGTTTATTGGATTTGCTTCAGGCATAAATTTACTTGATCGGTAAAAGAACAAGCATTAGGAGCCATAATGTTGCTTATGCTTTGAAGATCTGACGTGATAAATGAATTGTGTTAAGAAACGTCGTTTGGGGTAAATAAGTTAAATATGACCAGAACTTTATGTGTTTAATCTATTTAGTGTATTTCGCCTTTGTATTGTTTGTCATTTTGGGGTATATATGTACTTGGCAGCTTACAGTTATAGTTCTCAAAGTGGTCAGGTGTTTTACAGAATGGACTAGTTTGTTAATGAAAAGATGACTCTTAATGAGTACCAAACAATGTTAGTTTGTCTTACTGGAGTGGATGAAGTGCAACCAGTCGCAGAACCCGCTCAAATATCAAGATCGATTGTTCATTTTACAAAACGCTCGTGAAGATCCCCACGCGTTTGCTTTGAACATTTACTGTTAATCATTATAAGTTTGTAATTAATCTGCAGACTTATATCACACAGATCATAAAGCCGTGCACCATTCTGTAATATCTAAAAATGTCGGTAACAGCAAAAGAATAGATACTAACCAATGTGATAATTGGCATAATTATCTTGTGAGAACTTTACTCAAATCCTTTGTCAATGCACACGTCCATTAAGAGTGTATCCAGCAATGAGCTATCGGAATAGTTCGATAATTTCCATTGTAACCAACCACGATATTTTCTCCCGTTAAATCCTTCTGAAACTGCATATGGCTTTTAATAGATAATAAGAGAAAAACTAAGTTTCGGAAGACAAATGAAAGACTGATGAGAACATTCAAAAGAATTTCGACTACAACATCAAAACTGCAGGTGTTTCAATTTAACTTTCCCTCCCTGTACTTGCTCTTCACCTAGAAGGTCATCGTTTACTCTTAATTCACTACAAGTTATCTGAGTTTCATACTCTATTGCAAAATTCCGCTTTCGTTAAAAGGAAATATTCTGAATGAGCTTCATGTTTGAGGTAATCTGTTTGTAAAAACAGAAACATTGGTGTTGGAATGGGCGTTAATATACCTGCTAAAGAGGGCCAGTAACAAGCCTGCTTTCTAGTACCTGACGATACTCTATTTTAAAAGACAAATATGTCCCGGTACATTAGCTTACCGATATGTTTTTCTTTTGACTTGCAAATATATTATTATCTAGCTCGGTGACTAAGAGGTTGAATACACATTGAATCAATGTATTTCTTGGTTCGGTTTTATTTTTGTCAGTGTTACCTTCAAGCAGACGAGTTTTTCCTCCTCTGCAAGAGTTCCACCACGTGAACAAAGTTGCCTGTTTTGGAAGCTAGTCTCAGGATCAAACATGTAGATAGTAGAGTGACAAGTTAGACTCTAGAGTAACTTGTGTGTGAACTGCGAAAAACAACAAAATCTGATAAATTCGTTAGTGATAGTAATAGTAGTAGTAGTAGCAGTAGTAGTAGTAGTAGTATTAGTAGTAGCAGTAGTAGTAACAGTAGTAGTAGTAGCAGTAATAGTAGTAGTAGTAGTAGTAGCAGTAGTAGTAGTAGTAGTAATAGCAGCAGTAGTAGTAGTAGCAGTAGTACTAGTAGTAGTAGCAGTAGTAACAGTAGTCGTAGTAGTAGTAGTCAGTAGTAGTAATAGTATTAGTTGTAGTAGTAGTAGTAGTAGCAGTAGTAGTAGTAGTAGTAGTAATAGTAATAGACATAGCGGTAGTAGTAGTAGTAGTAGTTGTATTAGCAGTAGCAACAGCAGCAGAAGCTAGCGATAACTTAGTTAGTTAGTAGCAGTTGTAGTCGTAGTAGTTGTACGAAGCAGCCTGTAAATAATTGATTGATTGATTGATTGATTGCAGTAACAGTAGCAGTAACTAGTGGTTGAGTATATCAGTAATAGTGGTAACGGTAGCAGCATAATTTGCAGTGTTAACACTGAGAAGAATTAGTTTTTATAGCCTCTGTCATAATGTTGCTCATTTTTTATCATGGATGAAACGCGTTCTAAACTAGAAGATGGTCACAAAAGAGTGCTGTTTCATAGGATTACACTTTCTGAAAGGTTACGATGAACTCAGTCAAATGTAGTTGAGTTAGGGACCGTTCATTATTTATGCCATGGGTTGGTACCGAAGAGAAATGAAAAAAGGCAATTTTTTTAAATTTACCCAACCATGGGAAAGTTATAAAAAAAGTTACCCAACCCTATCAAGAGTTGGTGGGGGGGATTACCAATTTACTAAACTTGCCCAAACAAAATCACTTAAAACACTGCACCACTGTATTCATCAGCCATGGCAATAGAAAAATACAGCTGTTTGCCAATCACATGGAGTTGAGAAGATGGGCAGCAAATGAAAATGTGGTTGCTACTAAATTCATTGCAGCAGTAGGAGATTTGAAAGCAAAAGTGGCATTGCTTGACGATCCTCAGCAAGAAATATGGG